>KZ652700.1:129533-151388 GCA_001010745.2 Gerris buenoi | reverse complement strand
AAATAAAGAGAGAAAGATAAAGTCAACTAGCTACCTCAGGTAATGTTCTGCTATTTAAAAGTTTTAATAAGAACAAAAATAGATTGTTCATCATTTGTGGGCAGTTTAAATTGTAAAATATAATTTCTAATTTTTCCGTAAGCGATGCATCTTGGAATGGGAACAAAGGCTGTCTTGCGTCCGCAAGAGACGAGCAATCAAATAATAGGTGGTACAAGGTGTTAGGGCTTGATTGACAGAGAGGGCACACCTCATCAGAACTAAAAATGTATAACTTGTGGTTGAAAAATATTCTGGTGTACTTTGGACTAGCAAGACGGATTTGTGCAATAATTCTATGTTTGGCTATTGGAGCTCTTATTAGAAGATATTTTTCAGGAAGAGGTAAAAGAGAGGATATATGCCTGTAATTTGGAGAAAAACAAGAGTTTAGAGCTTTGTCCACATCTTTTGAAAAAAGGTGGTTAGTGAAAGAGGAAATTAAGGAATTTTGGTGATTTTTAAAAGAGTCAGGGTCAAGAGACAGACATGGGATGGAACCAATTTCACTTAAAAACATTTTATACTTGGAGACCTAGTTGCAGCGCCTGAATTTAGGTAAAGAGGCATCAAGAGCAAGCATTCTTTCTAAGCACAGTCTTGGAAGTCTCACTTCAGACATATAAATAATTTTTAGCCATAGAGATGTCAAGCTTTTAAATACGGTTGCACAAGGAATAACAAGGCCGAGAAATAATTAGTTTTATGCTAGAAGAATCATTACAGAGGGATGGCTCAGCGGTAGAGTGATAGCTTTATGTGCTGGAGGTCACTGGTTCAAACCCAGCTGTGGCACATTAATTTTTAACATTAAAAACCATTTAGAGGTGAGTAGCAGTCGCCGTCGCCGTCGCCCGTCGTCGGGACACTACTCGATTATATAAAAGATTGCTGTTAATAACTGTAAAAACTGTCGGTCCTCTGTATTCTAATACAGCTGATTGCTAGAAAAACTACACACTGAGGTGAAATTGAGAAAATATTTTTATCATTGAATATGGGGGTTCTGATCTTCAGTTCTGACTACTGTCTGGAGTTTAAACCTTAAACTACAAAGCAGATTTTGACAAAATTTAGCATACATGATACGTGATAAACATTGATATAATGTTCAATCTATATATATAAAATAATAAATTAATGTATCTACGAAAACTAATAAATGGAAAACACTGGGCTAAGCAATTTTGAACTCGTTTATGAGTAAATTTGTCGTAGTTGTCACAAACTGAGTTTTTAGGGTTTCGAGGTCGTCCTAGAAACCCTTATGCTTTTGGTAGTTCGTCCGTCCGTCCGTCGCAACTTGGAGTATATCTCCCAAACTACTGACGCTATTGACTTGAAATTTGGTATATAAGTTAAACTTTTTTGCCCAAAAACAGAAAACCTATTGCGAACTTTAACACTCCAAATTTCTGCGATCTGCGATCAATTGCGATCACCGAGCAATATTTTACATTTTTTTTAATTTTTAAGTTGGGTATCATTTCAAAGGTATTGAAATGTAGATTACAAATATGTATCGCATTTTCAAAATGGCGGCCATTTTACCCCCCAAAAAATTCAAACAAACCCAAAATTTACCCCCCCCTGCACTACCCCATTAGAATAGGTCCTAAATAAGGGAAAAAATACACAAATATAAATCTCTGTAGTCCAATAAAATTTCCGGAGTTGATTTAAAAAAAGTAAAATTTTAGAATTTTTAGGGGGGCGTAACTAGGGGGCCCCAAAATTTTTGTGATTTGAAAAATCGAAGTTGGGTATCATTTGAAAGGTATTGAAATTTGGTTCACAAAAATATATTTTGTTTCCAAATTGGTGGCCATTTTACCCCCCTAAAAATTAAAACAAAACGCAAAAAAAAATGTCCCCCCCCCCGCTAGCCCAATAGGAAAGGTCCTAAAAATAAGGCAAAGACACAAAAATATGCGTCTCTGTGGTCCAATGATATTTCCGGAAGTTGATATAAAAAAGTCAATTTTAAAAAATTTTAGGGGGGCGTAACTAGGGGGCCCCAAAATTTTTGTGATTTGAAAAATCGAAGTTGGGTATCATTTGAAAGGTATTGAAATTTGGTTCACAAAAATATATTTTGTTTCCAAATTGGTGGCCATTTTACCCCCCTAAAAATTAAAACAAAACGCAAAAAAAAATGTCCCCCCCCCCCCTAGCCCAATAGGACAGGTCCTAAAAATAAGGCAAAGACACAAAAATATGCGTCTCTGTGGTCCAATGATATTTCCGGAAGTTGATATAAAAAAGTCAATTTTAAAAAATTTTAGGGGGGCGTAACTAGGGGGCCCCAAAATTTTTGTGATTTGAAAAATCGAAGTTGGGTATCATTTGAAAGGTATTGAAATTTGGTTCACAAAAATATATTTTGTTTCCAAATTGGTGGCCATTTTACCCCCCTAAAAATTAAAACAAAACGCAAAAAAAAATGTCCCCCCCCCCCCTAGCCCAATAGGACAGGTCCTAAAAATAAGGCAAAGACACAAAAATATGCGTCTCTGTGGTCCAATGATATTTCCGGAAGTTGATATAAAAAAGTCAATTTTAAAAAATTTTAGGGGGGCGTAACTAGGGGGCCCCAAAATTTTTGTGATTTGAAAAATCGAAGTTGGGTATCATTTGAAAGGTATTGAAATTTGGTTCACAAAAATATATTTTGTTTCAAAATTGGCGGCTATTTTACCCCTAAAAGAATTCAATAAGCGCATACCGAAGATAGTAAAGAATAATAATAATATATGCACATCTTGATTTTTAAAAGTTAACAATAGATGTTTTTGTTTAAAAAAAATATATAAATATAATTAATTTTTATGACCGAAGAAACCCTTTTAGTAACTTGCTGGCAAGTACTTGACGGGATTTTTTATATTTGTTTGCAATACGATTATTCAGTGATATTGAGCAAATCAACTAATCATCTACTCAACAGCCCAAACTTTCACTGTGAACCTCAAACTAAACAGATTAGAGTTTTTTGGAAATATTTCTAGACTATTTGATATTGAAGTTTATATTTTGATTGCAGTGTCTTGCTGGATGTATGCAAGAACGAATGGGATATGTAAGTACACCATAATATAAATATTATATATATCTTGTAGCTTACTTTAATTAGTTCTTAATTAATTAGGTACTTGTCCTGTACCCTGTACTCAAGACAAGTATTCTGAGTTACATAAATTTACTAAACCTCGGCTNCGTGACGCCCCGCGTCCGCCGCTATCGAAAACGTATAGGCAGCGGTGGGCCGAACAAAAAATTATACTCGATTTTATTTTTCGGGGCCGCCCCCATTTTTCGACAAAGGGGGGCGGCAACGCCCAAAATATTTTTGGGGGCCCCGCGTCAGACGTTTCGCAGGAAAAAATAAACAAAAAATATTAGTTATGACGTAACAGAGAGAGCAGAGGCATATGTACCGACTCTAGACCATCCTCGACATATAGGCAGATTGTCCGAGATCGCTAAACCATCTGATTTTCGCTCGGGAGGTCGGGGTTCGAATACCAGTCGGGATGCGAGATTTTTTATAGCTAGCACTCACTCACATCGACGTTTCGCAGACAGCTTAGCGCCTTCTTCCACAGGTATACGGCCCCCGCTACAGGTGAGCGGGGTCAGGTGAGCGGGAACAGGTGCGACGTTTCGCAGACAGAAAACTACTTCTTCAAGGTCAGGGTATCGAAAATATATCGGAGGGGTGGGGGTGATTGGAGATGGTTGGCGAGGGTCTTACAAGTACACGGGGAGTGGTTAGACTAAACCAGCAACATGAATTCTGGCCCGAGGTCATGTCGAAGCCAGAAAATCCGCTCAAGGTCAAATCTAAGCCAGAACCAACCAATTATGTCTACTAATAATGTCAAAAGAGGGCTTCGTATCATTTGTAGATTCTTTCTCATCGCTGCCCATAATCAGACAATATTGTTAGATTAAATGTATGTGTTATTTTTATTGCTCATTTATATGAATATAATACATTATATTGTAAAGAATTTGATATTTAATAAATGAAACTTATCTGGATAATAATATTGCTAAAAAATCATTTACCTTGTTTATTTATACTTTTTAAAATCAATAATGAGTTATTGTGGGCATATAAAAGAGTTTATTCAAAAGAATACTGTTCATTGTTCGAATTTGAGTCCTGTTATCATTTGCTTCAAGAGAACATCGTAAAGATTGTAAACAGATGTAACCTTTGTGAATGGAGCTCCGTGTGAACTGACAATAATTTATTACAACAGCTAGCCCTTATCATTTGAATTATAATTTCTGTTTTTTTCCTTCGTGGTTTATTTCTCATACCACTACAACGTTACTTGAGTTCCAATCTCAGTATTACTTCTTCTCATGAATGGTAATTGTTACTTAGGCAATTAGCTTGAATTTCACTTATCCTTATGTCGCATTTTATAGTTAATCTGTTCATTTTTCCTTAATAAATTATAATTCTCCACGTCAGGTTACTAATTAGTAGCTAGAAATAACTAATACCATTCATATCTACACTATACCTGACAAATTTATGTTTGATTATCAACTTACTACACACAACCACAGAAGTTAAATTAGTATAGTTTAAGCCAATTATTTTAGAAAATTACTAGATAGACAAAGTTTTTAGGTTTGAATACTATCTATATATTAATCTAAATCTTCTAATTGTAAAATAAACAGGTCAAGTGCATAATGGTCTGAGAATTCTTTGGTTAGTTTAACGGTTGTTCGGCTTCTTTAGATTTCCTTTTTTATTTGGAATAGCTTATTATTTTCTTTATATTATATTACTTTAAGTTTGTTCTTTAAATTATAAAAAATTAGAGTAAATAATTAACTATCTATTGATAATTTATTTTACAAAAGCACATTAAAATGCTGCAATAAGTTGGAAACATTTTTAGAGCTTTCACTGTCGATGTATTATTTTTATGCTTTATACCATAATTATGATCTATATATACATATATATATATATATATATATATTTAACATTTAATTTATTTTTATAAATATGGTCCTCGTTTCTTTTTTTAGTGTGATGCAAATTAGTATATAAGATAACATCCAATCATTGAAAAGGTTATTATTTAATTTTTATAAGAGAATTTTGTTTCATTCTTACTTTGTAGTTACTAGGTATATTTCATGATTCAGCATTACCTAATTATATATTATTATAATATCGTCCCAATTTTTATTATCAATAGAAATGATCATTTTCTTTTTTATGGGTTAATACGAAATGTGGCACTATAAAGTGTGGCAATATGGCACTTATTTTAGCCAAATGTGGCATTTATATTAGCCAATGTGGCATTTATTTTTCAACATTCCAACCGCCCCCCCCCCTTTCCATTGTAAAAGGGAGATTCCATCGTGCAACTTGAGTCATATTAACTACTTTATTACACAATTTACAGGTATTTACATATTATTGCTATATTGTATATTGAATAGTGCTAATTAAAGTGCATGTTTAAAATACCCAACAAACTGGTATTTGAAGATTAGGCTGGGAAATATACAAGAATAACTACCAAAAAATAGAGTTATTGACTACATTTTTAAAGCAATTAGTTTTTTAATAAATTATTTAAATTTTCGAATAAGAACGAAATTTTGTCTGAAAAACTAAGACTTAAATTTGTAATCTTAAAATTTTGTCTGCGGTCGGAAAGAACCAGTTTGAAATGTAAAACGTCTCAACGTCACACCACACTACTGGAACATTTTTTAGGGCAGTGACATCAGCTGGGGTCAGATTTTCTATTTCGTATCTACACTACGCCCCTGATTCGGGCGACATTCTCTACAGTGGTCTACCCCGGATTACGGTGGAGAACAGTGTCAATTTTATGTCGAAGTCTATCCCCAATCGGACCCAGCAACCCTTACTCCTCTCTTTAAGTTAGCTACAGCTTTCGTTAGCTCAATTCTCCAGCTGTTCAATAATATTTGGAAAACCCCCGAGATTAGCTTTAATAAATGCCAATCTACTGACTGACTTGGCTGTTGTTAAGGGTACTCTTTGCTTTTGGGATAGCCAAATTTGCCGATTCTTCGAGCCCTCTATAACCTTAATGTAATACTCTAATGCACGTGTTGTGCATTCATTTGGGTAACGAAGCCATTTTAATCCGATAATAAAGGCAGCACTCTATGAATCTGCAGCGGTAGCCGGTAGCTTTGACCGGGATTAAGTCGAAGAACAAGAAAACAAGCCTGCTTAGGGTACCAAGCAGTAGGGACTGGTAAACCACCTGTCCTTGCAGAAGCTTATAGGACAGGGGGTTTACTTGCACCGTTAGACAATGAATGACTTCTAATCCTTAAAAGGTTTTGGTACCTAAATAATATAATGTTTGAATAGAAAAACCATGTAAAATATGCACCTTAGTGGAAATTTCTAACAAAAAAGTAGAATATTTATGCGAAAATCTGCAATACTATGCACTTATGCTGGAAATATGCAATTATATGCAATAATGTCCGCAATATGCAAAATATGCATTTTTAAATTTGGCGAAATGTGGCAAAAAGTGTGGCATTTTACCAAAAATTGGCAAAATGTGGCTTTTTACCGAAAAATGGGCAAAATGTGGCATTTTAGTATGGCGCCATGGCACAAAGGCATTTGAAGGTCTCTGGTTATTACAAAAGGTACATTACACTGGAACTGTACATGCCATTATATATTTATGTATGTTCACTCATCGTTCTTATTATAATATTTAAAGATTATGTTAATATTTATATGTCGTATAATATGATGAAAATATGTGATTGTAAGATATGTAAATATTTGCTTTGACTGGATTCCATTTTCTTTTGGTCACACTTAAAACAAATTATAATTAAATTAAAATATGGATAATAACATGACACCTGTTAAATTGTAAATGATTTAGGAGTACTCTAAATCACGGTATTTCATGCTTCTATTATTATTATTCATTATCAAATCTAACGCTCATGTGACATATTTATTATACATATGTATTTGTATAACATATATAACAGTGCTTTAAGTACCCTCCGTCTTGCACTAAACATTATGGATGCTAAATTATTAATAAATATAATTTGACTCATATAATTTGGTACGTATAATACATTTAATGAATTATAATTACCGTAAAAATCTTAAATATAATACGCACTCGCGCTTAATATGCAGGTTGAATTTAGGGCTGAATTTCAGTAAAATAAAAAACGTATATAAATTTCGAATAAATACTGGGAACGGTAATAATTAAGCAACTAGCATCGTTACCAACCTATAATATTGTAATCAAATTTTAAAGAATATTCTCCTTCAAAAATTCCTATATTAAGAGGAATATCTTTGGGCAGAACATTAAAATTGTGTTAAAGTATTTATTGAATTTTTCGAGAAAAAAACAACTTGTTTTTATTCTGTTTAATCTTTTATATAATCAAGTTGTGTCCCGACAACGGCGACGGCGACGACTCACCTCTAAACAATTTATAACGTTAAAAATTGATGTGCCATAAGCTGGTATTGAACCAGTGACCTCCAACTCATGAGGCGGATCCTCTACAACTGAGCCACGCCTTTGCACTGAAGCTACGATCATAAAACTTACTATTTAAACAGTAGATATCTATTAAAATATTTTAATTATACTACTAACTAGCTCTTTTTTAATCATATTTATTCTGCCCGTTGCCACGGGCATAACGGCTAGTTCACAATAAAATGACTAGAACTATAAAATGATTTTGTTTTTATAATTGAATAAATGAAAAATAAATAAATAAATAATTTTAAAGATAATTCATTATACAGAGGGGTTAGCATTAAGTTGTCTAACTTAAAAATAAAAAAAGTGGTCTTTTTTAACAATAAAATAATAATAAAAATAAGGAATAAGTAAATAATAATAATCTAAGTTCTACAGAAAAAAATCTAAAATTGTAAGTTTAACAAAGTAAAAATAGAATAAATCTTTCAGCTTTTAACAGCTAATAATATCGTTGCTACATAAAATCATAATAAACGAATATTATCTTAAGGGGTGCCCAATACTATGGATCTTTAAGAGGACCAATCCTCTCAAGAGGTGATTCTTTTTTTAAATTTTACTTTCATTTTTTATTTTTTTAACGGTTTTTCATCTTTAGTCGATAACAATTATTATTATTTTAATGATGTTCTAAAACTGATGGTGCAAAGTTAATCTTATAATCTTCAGTCCATTTTCTAATTCAATTAGCTCTAGGAATAGAGTGTTAAAAAGAAGTGCCCTGTTCCTCGTAAATAAGAAGAACCAGACGTTTTATTGAAGAGGAACGGCCTCACGAGGTACAAAAATCCATTTAGTAGCGTTCGAAATGGGTTCTGACGGTTTCAGATGGACTCTAGAGCGTATAGTTGAAGACTTTATCTGATCGGATCATCTGTATCCGGGGCCATCTAGAGCTCGGAGATATCATCTTACTTTTTTCAAACGTAGCAGACCTTGCTGCGGCGAGCCTTCCAACTGTCGGCATCGATAAGCTATGGGGAATGCTTCAAACCAACCGATTATCTTTAACAAACCTTTCATGGAAACCGAACGGAATATACAGCTTCGTGGAATAGCTACCAAGGTTGATTGGAGAAAAAACACATAATAGCCTTGACTAACCATAAAGGTATTGATCGAAAAATTCGTTTTATGTTTCTTAAGATTACATTATTTCTAGTCTAACCATATTTTGAAGAAAAATAATTTGATATTCCTTAAAAGTTATTTTTGATGTTTCAATAGCATTGTATAATTTTCTTCATATTAGATTTTCTGTATTCCGTCAAAATATAGAACATTTTTGGTATTAATGAGCAAAAATTATTTTATCAAACTTTTTAAAACATTTATTTTAACTTAAAGACTTTGGATAAATTAAAGGAACATTATCATATTTTCTTTAAAACTTGAGGAATGGACTTAATTAGTTTATTTTTTAAATGAATTACTATGGTTAATAACCAAATTCACTGAAATGTTTTATTTTATTTAGACTGTCATAATATTTAACTATATCTTGTAGCCATTTTTAATGAATGAATCAATAAATTGTTGTATTATTATTGATATACAGGTTTATTTTTACATAAATTACATGAAATTTATTTACCATTTGTTATACATAATTACATTTATAGATTCATGTTATTAAAGTAATTTTAAATGGTATGTAGTTAGATATTATATCTTTTTGTTTTATTAGTGCAACATTTTAGATTATTTTATTTATTTATTAATTATTTTATTACAGATGTTAAGCTATTTTCCAGCTTACGGTTTTAATTTAGTATTTTGTTTCATAATTTTATTGATAAACTGTTTAATAGTTTTCTTAAAGTTCTAATGTTCTTTTTGTAGAACTCCATAATAAGGTTTAAAAAATGGACTTTAGTTCTACCATACGTTTTTTTTTTTTTAATAAAAGACAATATATTTCAGATGTTACTCAATCATCAGACATCAAAACAAAGACTACATAATAAGATTGCACATTGTATATAAAATTTGAAATATAAATAACGTGCTAAACTTTTATTTTTGTTAAACACTATTTCTTATTAATCAAGAATCGCCTTTGTAATTATGATATTAGAACTTAAATAGTATTATTATAAACTGTCCAATTAACTATTTCTCTGAAATTCAATGAGGAAGAATTAGTTTCTACTTTAAGTTTAATACATGTATATCTAAGCTAATATTTAATGTTTTTAATGTAATCAGTTTCGTCGCTTTTTGTCAGTGAACTATAGTGGTCGAAAGCAACCTAATAATACTCAATATATGTTTTTTTTTTTACAAGAAAATTATCAATTTAGTTGTTAATGTATTATCCTGTTCCATGTATTATAGCAACCCAACTTCACAAGATTATCAATGTAACATTACATAACTGGCACTGCACAATACCTTAATTAAGTTGTCCTGTTGACTCCTAGGTTGCTTGTTCTAATGCGCGATTTTCCTTGCCCGTGGTAGCAGTATAAGTTCTTGACATGAGATCAGCTCCAAGTATCTGCTCGGTTCTACTCTACCTAAAGCCAATTAGCTGTTGTTGCCCTAACTATCGTCACTACTTACTTGCTTCTTGTTATCGCCTTGTTTCTCCTCCTTGCATCCTGGTACAACTTACCAAACTTTTAATTAATCTCATATTCTCTTCAACCACTCTAGGCCACCAATATAAACCCTTACTAACGCAAGAATAAATTGAGGATAGGAGATAGGTAAAGTCCTTAAGATTTCACACTTTGCACTCTAACTACTTTTACAATTTGTTTGAATACAAAAATTCCATGAAAAACAGAGAGCGGCATATGTTTTAATTTAAGTTTAATTGATATTAATTTGTAGGATCCATTACTGTTGTAAGTTTTGTGAAAAGACTAATTTTATGTCTTTTAAAACACAAGAAGAAAAGCCTTTTAGAAGTCGACTGCTAATTTACAAATTTTGATTGATCGATAAAATTAAATGGGATTTATTATACAGTCCTCTCAAGTATTGAGTATACTGCATATTTTGAGCGATAATATTATAATTTGTCTATGATTTTTCCTTCGACTATTTTAGATTTTTCTTTTTACTTTACTCTTCCCGTATAATCTTGATTGTGTTTAAATTGCGGCCATCGATTATTAAATAACAATAGATTGTGTTTAGGAATAAGCCCTCTGTTGGCTACCGTTCAGTAATCCATCACTGCCATCTGAGCTCCCCTCATAAATCATCATTTATCATTAATTTTCATTGACAATTGGTTAAGAGCGGTGTCGACTATTAGCAGCCTTGTTAGTAACGCACCTGTGCTTGTAATTTGGTCCTACTAAAGGGTAGCAAGGCTTCAAAAGAGGTTCACTTCTCTTGTTAAAATGTAAACTCGTTTTTTTTTTTTTTGCGTTAACCTGCACTTTAATTTAGATTAGTGCTTTTGTTTTCTCTCAATCAGTTGATTAAAGCTAGATAATTGATTTTTATGATCATGTTGGTTTCTATGTAGGTAAAACTACCATTTGGCACTTGATTCTATCCCGCAATTACATAGGTAGTAGTATTAGTCACTATCGAGGAATTCATTATTGGCATGATGATTGAATTCGGCTTCAGTTGACAGATAGTTTTCATAAAATGAGGTTCGCAGACTATTTTCTACTCCAGTGGGGGTACTTGTGAAATGGTTCGGCACCGATCAGGGCGTCCACACTACTAAAGTAATGTGGACGCCATGCCGAACCGAACGTGATGACCGGCCCAGGGCGATCGGCCTCATTCGGCATAGTGTGGACGCGCCTTTACATTTGGCAGTGAAAGCAAAACTTCGCAAACTTTTCCGATTTTTATTAGTCAAGTTTTAATAGTTATATTTACGCACCAAGGGAATAAAGTTAGTGATTGCACCCTGAGCGACGAAGTTGGTTCCTGTGGCGAAGCCAAAGGGAACCAATACGTTCACTCCCGAGGCGGAGCCAAGGGAGTTAATTATTGAGAAAAAAATATGGAAATATTTTAATTTTAAATAATTTTATTCAACAAAAAAATGCATATTTTTATATTTATTTAAAAAATAAGAATAATTAGGTATAATATTAACATCTCTCTAAATAATTTTAATCACGTTGAAATTAAATTATAGATAATAATTATTTGAATTTCAATGCTAAAATTTAATAGGAGAATCAGCTGGAAACTGAGTCGTGCATCGAATGGTATTGTCAACTGATGTATTTACATATGGATTAGTTTATCTACATTTAGAAATGATGAGTTTACTTTTAAATTGTTTGTCTGTTTTACTAATGAATTACTATGGCAACCGTTGAGGAGGTTACATGACATGTATGAAGATGACTTTTTAGATTTAGACATTAAAGCAAAGTTAGTAAATGAAATGTGTATTAGCACCGCAACCTTATTTACTTGACTTGTAAATAAGGTTGCAGGTTATAAATAAGGTTGAATGTTCATGATTCCCTTACTTTTCATTACTCCGTTTAACCCGACCGGATGCAATGAGTAACTTCCCTCCCTGTAAACTAGGAAGAAAAGTTCACTTTTTCTCCTTTCTGGAGGTAATAGTTATTTACGCACCAAGGGAGGAAAGTAAGTGATTGCACCCTGGGCGATGAAGTTGGTTCCTGAGGCGAAGCCGAGGGAGTTAATTATCGCGAGGGTGCAAGTGATTTTTACTCCCGATGTACGTACAAGATTTTACCTCCAGAAGGGAGAAAAAAATATAGAAAGATTTTAATTTTAAATTAATTTATTCAACAAGAAATACTTATTTTATATTTTATTTAAAACAAAAAAAGTTAGATACAATATTAACAATTCTCTAATCAATAAGTTTATTCACGTTAAAATTAAATTATAGATAGTAATTATTTGAATTTCAATGTTAAAATTAAATGGGAGAATCAGCTGAAGGCTGTTTATTAAATGGTATTGACAACTGATGTATTTAAATAATAGATTAGTTAATCTACATTTAGAAATTATTATTTCACTTTTAACTTGTTTGTTTCTTTTACTGGTGCATCACTAGGACAACCATAGTGGATGTTATATGATATGTGCGAAGATGAAATTACATATTTAGACATGAAACAAAAGTTAGTAAATGAAATGTGTAGTAGCACCAAGCTTATTTACGTGTTCTTTATCTAGGGCAACACTGGAGGGAATCATGAGAGTTCATGATTCCCTTGTTTACTCATTACTCCCTGTTCCACCCGCCCGGGTGCAATGAGCTCTCCCCGCTGGAGGTAAAATTAATTTGAAACTCGGATACAAATAGCTCTCATTATGAGCACCTCTCCTGATAGTAATTCCTAAAATGCGTTCGAAACGTCGGGATTCAGAAAATCTCTGACGTGGTCTCCTCCGAAAGTTAGGAAATAGTTTTTAATGCTTGAATTACTACTATTAATTATTTTATTAATTAAATCATTTAATCTAGCCTGCAATTTAAACCGAGCTATTAGCCAGACATTTGGATTTTACTGCATGAGTCTTAATGGTTTTTAGTTTCTCTCGAGTAATATAATTATACATTGGCTCTAAGGCGACGCTAATTTGCCTATTTACCCTTTCCCGTAAATTAATTCACAGGGTAGTAAATTGTAGGTTTAAATGTGTTACGGTTATAAGGAAGGCCCCCTTCTCTGTCGGATATTGGAGTGTGTTCAATGTGGCATTTATCCAATTTTATGCCTCTTCAGGTTCCACAGCGCCCCTCAGTGCCGGTCACCATCTTGTTTTCGACACTTCGTACTCACTATGGTCTTTTGTGACGGATTTTGTTATTTATGTGTTTGCTTTCTTGTTTTATGTGTTTTGATTTACCTTAGACATATTCTTACGTTCAATGAAAAAAAGAAAGAAATTTGAAATAAAACAACGACGAACTTGATTATTAAATGTATATAAAGTATATATATATATTATATTTTGGCGAAATATAACTCAACATAAAAAATAATTTTATAATAAAACCTTAGCCCCCTCCTTTCTCCGTCCTTAAAATTAGAACGTGAACAAACTGAAAAACAAAATAAAATTAAATACTCTTTTTGAAACCGATAAGAGTCAATAATAAATGATGATACGTCAAAAATAGTAGCAGTAATGTGACGTCGAAGAGAGGTGTAATATAATTAGAATAAAAGTTGTTCGAGGAAAATCGGTGCAAAAGAACTGGAGATAGAGTGTATCTTTAGATTCCCGGAAAGGTGGGCCGCTTCAAAGAGAGGCGAGACTCTCTGGATAGGGGAGGCAAAGAGGAGTTAGCGTTAACATTAACGCAACGCAGATAGATATAGGAGCGTTAACATTAACGCAACGCAGATAGATATAGGTAATAAATAGCCCTAAACCATAAGGCGAGGGACATAGGGACTCGGAGCAGAGCAATTGTCTCTTGCAAGCTAGAACCGATATCTACCCTACAATAGCGAAATCTTTGCCGTTTATAATAAAATATTTAAACTTTTATAACAGAAACATGGCAGAGAACAGAAAGAATCAGGAAATCATAAACGAAAAGATAACATAACAGCAATGAAGTGTTATGTTATCCTATTACAACAACAGGAATGAAGTGTTATCCTATAACAATAACAGATAACAGCTCATTGCATCTTGTTTTTGTTATTTGAAATGTTATTGATTCCGTTCTGATATAAAATAAAACAGAAAAATCTGTTATTGTTATCAAATCTGTTCTCTTATCTGAGCTGTTATAATGTGAACTGTTAATCGATAACAGGACTTTTTCAATAACATGTTATCGGACGAACTGTTATACTCCAATAACATGTTATTGTGAGCTGTTCTGTTATTTTCGACCCACCTCTATTATGATTATGATAATATTAGTATATTTTCGTTGTTGTTTCCAGGGCTTACTTCATGCGAATTAGAATTAAGTAGCGCACCCAAATGCGCTCTACAATAGCAGACGGTGAACAACTTTTTGTTTCTTGTTTCATATTATGGGAGTAAAACAGTTAAAATGAATCAAAGTATAATCTCAAAAGAGAAAATAAGCTTAGATAAAGTGTCCAGGATAAAANTACTTATTTTTTTTTTTTTTAATTTCGTCTTATTTGCTGAGAATATGAGACTACATTTTTTACAGAGTGCCGTGTTACGTCTCGAGACACTTTGTTTGTTTTTGTGTTGCGATTTGAAAGACCTAATTTTTAATTTAGAAGAGCTGGGTCATTTATTTATGTTTTAAAAATTTGATTTAAGTACTTTTGTTCGGATTTGTATCTTCTTTTGTTCGTATTTGTACCTGAGCGCACGGTAGCAGCCTTGCTCTAGGCCAAGAGCCTGCATCATGCCAGTGTATCTTTAATTGATATCATATATAATAATAATAATATTTATTAATATCATATACAAAATACTTTATAGGTCTATACCCGTTATTCTCTTCGTCGCGTCGGTTTAATTTATATTTGGCGGAAATCCAGTCACTTAATCATAGTGCCTCGTAAAAAACCAAAACGACGCCCACAATACCGAAGCCATCATCAGAAAGGAATGATACCTCTATCCTAACTGTGAAAAAAGGATAAATTACCAGACCCCCCACAAAATTCAGCATATTAAAGTAGTGATATCTATATTGCGGCGAAGTCTGCTTTATGACTAATTTAGAAACTGGCCTAGTGTTAAGCAATAATAATTAAAGAGCAGTGTTGCTCATGAAAGTAGGAGGGAAGTGAGGTAATCTACTAAATAAATTTGTTGTGCGTGAAGTCTCTGGTAAAAAAGGTTTCGTTGGCATTGTGAACGTAAAATTTGTATAAGGGGGGGGGGGGGGCGCGCAACAATATGATGTTTATTGTTTTTGAAATAATGCCATGAAAAATTAAACACTGTCCACAAGTGGTGTATATTTTTGTAAACTACTCTTTAATCAGATCAGATAAGTTATATATTAAACCTGCAGTGCACGGGTTGGGTCTGTCAAACCCAGGGTGTCACACTCATTAGCAAAACACTGATAAGGGAAGTTCGTAGAACACCATCCCTTCCTATACCTTCAAGTCAAACCTTCCTCAGTTCAGTACCACATTTTGAACGATTCACATAATTTATTTCTGTCCATTTTTTTTACCTCAAAATTACCCCTGGGTCTGTGAGACCCAACCCGTGTACTCATGTAAGTATTTTTCTATAACTCGAAACAACGTTTTTTATATATATTCGTTATTAACTCTCTAGGTTTTAATTCTATTTACTTGAACTTTATTTAATATTAATTTCAGTTATTGTACAAAGTATTTATAATGACTGATTATTGATTTGATTGATTATTTTCGATCGTTAATTTAGTGTTAACTTTTTGTAAAGCGAAAAATATTTAGACATGAAACAAAAGTTAGTAAATGAAATGTGTAGTAGCACAACTGACTGACTTCGTGCCGCAACAGCCGACGGGAGGTTTTCGCAAAAAGCTCATTCAACAATATATTAATATGGTGTGAATGTCACGGGGTTTGTATGTCGCTCCAGCAGCTCTATAAATCACTCACTCTAGATCTCATAAACAAATCATTAATAAACAGGACAATTGTGAGCTAATCAGCACACAGCGAGGGTCCGTAGTCAACACTGTATTGTTTAAGAATCTACCGCTCTTTGAGGTTTGAAAAATCATTAAAATGAAAAATGATAGTGGTTCTGTTAGATAATATTGACAGTAGTATTAATTATAATTTATTGTAGATAAATGAATCTGCATTACTAGTTAATGACAGATGTAAATANTTCTAATGTAATTTTATTGATATATTGCATTCTATATTTTTTTACTAATAAATAAAGATTATTTCTATACTAAAAAAAATAAAAAAATATAAATATTTAAACAATAAACCATTTTAATTATTTTTTAAAACATTGGGTCTGACAGACCCAACCCGTGCACTGGTGTGATTTTTTTTTCACCCGTGCACTGCAGGGTTAAACAGAGTTCTAAACTTCTTAACATTACCGCACGCACACATATTTATTTATTTGATATATTCATGTATGTTCTTTTTTTGTATTTTCGTGGATTTTTAACGGCCATTTATACATTTCCCTTCATTTTAATAGTTTCTGTGCTGAATATTTTTAATTGCTTTATATTTGACTTGAAATAAAAAAAAATCATCTTCATTAATTGGCTCTTCTTTTAATAAAAATATATTCCTTTTATATTTATGTATGTGTATTTATTTATATTTCAAAATGTTACATTCTTTACCAGCGATTCAATATAAATATCTATGCTATACAGTTTCAAATCTTTAGGTCCAATATTATTTTTTAAATCATATTTATTTCGCGAAGTGTTAAATGCTTTTAAACAATCAAAAGGGAATTAAGCAATTGAATAGTCCGAGATACCAGTAACTGTACGATTTTGGAAATTTATGTGATCCCGCTTAGAAGACAATATTTTTACCCCCTACTTTTTTTAATTCTACTTTTTCTCTCCAATTCGTCCCTTCATTTTATATTCCCTCCATTTTATATTCTATTTCCTCTGGGTTTTTGAAATGCTAGAACGTGTTGGAAGGTAGTCATATTGAATGTTCTAAGTACTTGAATTATATTCTTTCATCCTTTTAGATTAAGCTAATCTTTTTTTATGAAAAAATTAAAGGACATTCTGGGTAGAGTCGGTTTTTCTTATTCTTTATAAATTTATTATTTGTCCTTGGCTTTGGATTTTTATCTCTTCTTCCTTGGCAATTAATATCAAATGTATTTCCCTTTTTATCTAACTTGGCTTTATTTATAGTGTTATTAAATATTTTATTTCAATCTTTCTTTTTTTTAATATTAAGCTATATGTTTTAAAAGTAATAAAATGTTTCTATACTAAGTGGAACCAAGTCCGTTTTATTCAGGTTAATCTACTTTTTTTTTTTTATTTTCATCTTGTTTTTATTTTTATGGAGGGATATCAGGATATAGCAGCCCTAATTCTAAACAATAATTTATCACATACTTTACGAACGGGGACGCCTATATTGAATCCTTTGAAAAAAATATTTTTATTTATTATATGACATTAACCCTCTACCTTCGAACTAAATTAAATAAGTAGAAATTGCTATTTTCAACATTACAGTCATATTTCAAGGTGAATGTATGCCATGTAATACATCAATAAATTCAATTTTTAAGTTTTTGGTACAATTATCAATAACTACGGGAGACATACAGAGAAAAATAGACCCCCGCTCCGGGACTCGAACCACGGGACCTCCTATTTTATACATTAATAAATGTAAATTCTTATCCGCTAAGATTTATTAACAAGATTTTCCTTTATTTGTTGAACATATAGTATAGCCCGTATTACTATAATTTTTCTACACGGTATTATGCACTATTCTTTCATGTTGCTCTGATGAAATGAACTGAGATTTATATTGGCCTATATAATTTTGGAATTATCTCTATTATGGTATTAGCATTAGGGCTAATACCATTAAAGAAATTTTAAAATTAACTTTGCATTAATTAAGAGTGCAAAAAAGTGTCTGACTAATATCAAGCTAGAATTTTGTGCATAAGTAAACCTTTTAACGCCTTTTAAGAATATGTGGTTATAGCTTGGTAATAGGCATTGAAAAAAAAAAATAAATAACGTGGAGAGCGGCTATGTTCCGCCCTTTATGGTGGACAGTGTATGATTTTCATGATCCTGAGTACAAAATTACTTAGTAGACCAAAAATCGGTAGTTTTTCGCCGATAGTTTAGCTATTCGAATATTCTCCAAATCAAAGTGGATCTCCTGGACTTTATCTACAATTATAAAATTCATGATTTTTTCTATAATATTACATAAAATCTTAATCTTATAGTTATAATAGTTTATTCTAATGCTTAACCTAGGGATCGGCGCATGTCAAAAAACAAATTCCTCTAGACTCATATTATATTGTTCCTCTCTACGGATTTCCCATTTCCCCTTACGGGAGTATCACATTTCTCTCACGCCTGTGAGGGGAATGAGATAATAATAATCATCCCTCTTACATCTGGAGGTTTCGATATTTAGGCATTGTATTTGTGTACTTCTTTTAGTGCTGTCTCTCATTAATAAAGTGTTTTGTTTCTGGCGAATTTATATATAATTTATTTTATAAATAATTACTGTAGGTATGACTAATTTAGAAACTGGCCTAGTGTTAAGCAATAATAATTAAAGAGCAGTGTTGCTCATGAAAGTAGGAGGGAAGTGAGGTAATCTACTAAATAAATTTGTTGTGCGTGAAGTCTCTGGTAAAAAAGGTTTCGTTGGCATTGTGAACATANTTTCTAAAATTTGATCAATTATTTTTATTTTATATTATTATCGCTGTACAAAATAAAAACAAAGTCGTGTGATATCGTTCTTGGAAGTATGGGAAACCGAATCGGAGTGTATGAGAAGGCATGTTTGGAGCTGAGCGTCACGCTAAAATGCACTTAGTACCCTATGTTCAATACACCGGTAATTCCCTTATAATGTCAGACCTCACAATTCTATACTTCCTACTGTAAAAATAATTTACACAGCAAAATGTTTTAAACATAATTATTTAATTGAGAGGAAAAACTATAATTTATATCAATACGTAAATTTTCTTAGAAGTGCTAAGTTATATTTAATTAATTTACTCTTAACACTTATACTCTTTTTTAATATTAAACTGTTTAGAGATTAGAAAATAATCGTAGTTAAATTTAAAATTTATTGCGGTTTATATTGCTGTCTATATTAAAAGATATTATTTTCCATGTTCTTAAAAATCTATTTTGCTATTGCTATATTAAAGAAGTGATTCACCCGTTATCTTTAAAGCCTTTAGACGAGTCAATATTTGACGATATTATATTTGAAATTGCTATTGACTATTAATATTAGTAAAAATATTTATTAGTTAAGGTATTTTTTACTATTTTAATGCTCTTTTTATCTCCACAATAAAGTTTTTACAACATTTTGCTTATAAATTTTAAATATTTTTATTAAAGAGTTGTAAAATGTAAAAAGATAGACAAATACAAAGAAAACTCCGTAATTTGAAATGGGTAGGACCGTTCTCTCTAAAGTGAAGCAGGAAAATAATTATTTTCTAAGGATCTTCCAAAACCTGAAGTATACTTGACTCTCTTTCTTTTAAAATATATAATTTTCTCGCCAAAAACTATTTCGTGCTCTGATGTTCCTGCCAGGGATTCTTAAGCGTGTCTCTAATACAAGAGAGGTTATAATAATAATCATAAAAAAACGTTACCAATGCTATATTTAAATCATTAACCTTAATGGTGTTCACTCAGATTGTGTTAATTCAACCAATACAATTAATTTGGTATACTTTTGGTGTTAAGTTTTTTTAATTGATTGTCATTTATGTCTTTAAATGTACATTACTAATATTTCTGTGAATATAAATAAATGGCACTTGTTAATTATATATGAGCCCTCCCTAAAAGTTAGGAGGTTGTTTAATAGTAAAATTAAACATAAACTAAACACCTTTAACCACCTCCAACTACCTCTAACCTCCTCTAATTTTTAGGGGAGTTTTCCTATCGATCTAAATTGATTTTTTCCGGAACTTTTTTACTTTCTCGTATATAGAGAAAGTATTATGATAACGCGAAAATTCGATTTTGAGATTTTGATGGATTTTTTTTTTTATGGATTTTGATGGAATTTTAGCTCCAAATATTGGGGCGCTACCCCCCAAAATCTTTGAAAAAAACAAAATTCTCGAAAACAGTTCCGACGATTTTTATTAAAAAATTCTAAAATGTAGTCCATTTAAATACAAATCTAACGATATAAGCCGTTTTCCCGGGGAAAATCTAGTTCCTAAGAAAATAGCTTAAAACGCGGATGGAGAGAGCCCGTGTTCGATTCCCCGCAAGGAAGAAGTTATTTTTATGATAAATTTTGATGAAATGTTCAATAATAATTAAATGTACATACGAACACTAATAAATGGAAAACACTGGGCTAAGTAATCATCAACTTGTATATGAGAAGTGTCTGAGTTGTCTCAGACCGATTTATTTGTTTTTTATTAAACTGAACAATATTATACATAGGTATTGCCCATACTTTTTTATGTATAATTCATTATGAATATAATATGGTATACCATTTAGCAACATGCCATGGAAGGCCAAAGCCTAATAGCAGACGACCCGTTCCCTATCGTCTGATTCTGGTTCCGTTCCGAATTTTCCTTGCTCCGGCCCGACCCAGTTCCATCTAGTCACCTTTTCCTTAAGGAGGCAGAGAAATTGGGTCCGATGAAGAAGATTACACTGTTGGTTCGTAGGGTAAAGTAGTGGGGGGCTTTAGTTGGCCAATTTTTCTACCCTTCGTCGCATGTAATCTACCTCCGACTAGGGCGTCAGCGGTTTTACCGCCAAAACTTGACCAGGAGCGTGAGTTACACGGCCGACGGGGACTAGATTGCCTCCTCTGATCGCCTCTTAAGGCCTACCAAGTGATTAATACATACTTTATACACATTCAACGGATGGCAGGGTTTAGTTCGTCGCTCCTCCAATGGTTGTATAAGCCGTACAATTGATAATAGAAACCAGTGTGAAATAATGACCTCTTTAATTCAAAGTTTAGTACGAGTTATGTCGAACAGATTTTTTAAATTACATATATATATAGTATAGGCATATTTAAATTGTGCAATTTACTTAGAAGAAAAATGACACGTGCCTCTCATCCCTACTTAAATATTGTTTTCTAACTACATATGTGTTACCGAAATGAAAATAGAATTTTATTTCAAGATAAAATTTCTTACTCTTTTCAAACCGTATATTAGAGTAGCATTTATAATATATTTTCTTGTTTTTAATTCTTAATTTAATGTTTTAGTCTTGGAATAAAATTAACAATAATATTGTTGTATGTAGAATGTATATTATACAATTATACATTCTTTTACCTTCATCTTTTTATGTTTAGGCTTTGTTCTGTTAAATTAAACATAAAAAATACCTTATTAAAAAAAATTCTTATGTGTGGCCAATATACACGTGGAAGGTTGGTTTTTCCGGTCGAATATTGCGTTATTTCTGCGTTTTCATATTTCTTATGGCATTGCTTTTCCCATTTTTAAACCTTTTCCTGCAACAGCGCTTCTTTCTTCTTATTTCCGTGGGGCCATGATTCTATTTCCCCTGATGCAAAAAAGCTCTTAGTTTATATATATATATACATATATATAT
>KZ652700.1:114260-129340 GCA_001010745.2 Gerris buenoi | reverse complement strand
TATATATTCTCTCTTTGCTTGGTAATATGATTTTTATTTTTTTACGACTTTTTTTTGCAATGTTTTCCTTTATATTGGCAATGGCTTTCTGTTTTTAGTACTTTTTTTCTTTTAGTAAATTAAAAATGACAAATGTTATTTCTATTTATTACTCGCAGATTCGATCCTTTTATATAATGATACTACAATAATAGATCAGAGGAGGTTTGTTAAGATTAAAATAATACCGGCAATGAATGTTGAGCTACCTATTCATGTAATCATTATTTTATTTTTATTTTTGCTACGTTCTTATTTGCCAACAAGATTGAATTTTAATTTCACTTTACTGTTGATGTTTTTAAAGTGATAATCAGAGCATTGCCAAATTACCAACAATTTCTTAATAAATCTTCTGCAGGGATTGCTTGGAATTGAAAATTAATGTTAATTATTTTGGGATTTTTTCTTTCTCTCCTTACAATTTATTATTTATTGTAAATTAATCGAGTTTGTCCACGTTTTAATATTTTATTAGAATGTGTATATAACGTACTTTTATGAGCAGCTGGTCCAATAAAATAAAATGTGTTGTTTTTTTTTCGTCTAAACTTATTCCCTCTTTTTCATTTGGTTTTTAGGTAGGTTTTTTGCTCTCTTCATCAAAAAGGGTAGGCTAGAAGATTTTATTTATTGTTTGTTATTTTATTCGGCTCTGCCTGCAAGATTTGATTATGTGTACATTGTGAGTGTGCGTGGTGGCTGTAGAGCCGAGACCTGTGTTTTTACTTTAGGTCCCCGCTCTGTTTTTCCCTGTGCTCTGTTATCCTGTATAATCTAAAGCCGGGGGGATTTAGAACCAGAGAAACCCTGAGACTTGTTTATTAGAAAGGGTTGCTTTGTATGTTGGCACTTGTATGGTGGCACACACTAGATATCCAGGCCCTCTGCAGTGTGTGTCGAGTCTTTTTCTTCAAATCCTTAAAGGGGTATAAACTGAACAAAACACTCCAATTTCAAACCACCACACAAATTAAAAACTTGTTTAAATTAAATAATGCCCCATGAAGATTGTTAGCACAACAATTACCAAAAGGTTAATCCTAACTATATTAGATAGTAGTCGTTGTTCTCTTAATGCTCTCTTATTGTTGTTCTTCATTCTGAACCTAAATATGTGGCGTACACTGCCTTCCCTTTTGTGAGCTTCATTTTTTTTAAAGAGAAATCAAATCATGACAGAAAAAAAAAAATAAATTGATTTTTCATTCTTTTTTTACACTACACCAGCCAGTGTCGGCCTGGATTTGGATTATGGGAAGGAATTAAATAAGTTCATTAATTGAATTATACTAGAGAGCATGCGCACTCAATCCGAGCATGTACACTGATTGCTCGGCCCGGATTTTACCGATAGAATAAAAGCATTGAATTATATTGAATGAGGGTGCCTTCTCTGGACGGCCTAGACCGGCCCGAGACTGCCCGGATTTTCGATTGAATTAAATGAAAATGTGAACACTAAAACGGTCGACCCTGAAAGGGGAAAAAGATAGGATAAAGGAGTGAAGTAGATTCTATTTGCAATTTTTTTGTAACAAGCCAGGATTATGAACTTTTTCATTTACCTAGTAGTGCCTAGTTTGCAAGGATAACATCTACTTCTTGGTTAACCTATTGATGAGTATTATCCCATATATCCATACTCGCTCTTATTTATCAATAATGACTATTTATAATAAAATCAGATATTGGAAATCGTATCTAAAATCATACCTTTTGATATCATCAGGCTATTAATTAACTTTTATCTACGACTTGCACTGTAAGTAGACTTTACATTGCTAATAACAGGGAGGGAAGTGTTACTTCCCTCCCTTGCGAGTAAAAGAACAGTCATACCAACTTAAAAGGTATTTCTTTATAAAAGGTAATTATAAGTACATATTATGTTGTTTTTTTAGCGGTTTTGTTTACTTTTTTTCGGGAAGGTTACTTTAGGTTATCATACAAAGTCTTTAAATTAAAAACCAACTAAACGTAATTAAATTAAAAACGTATATATTTAGTATAAGAATTGTTATCTTAATAAATCAAGTAACTAAATATCAGTTTATGGTGTTTAAATTGCGTGAATTTGTAGGTAAAACTTTTATATTTATAAATAGCTATTACCCATATGGTGCACTAGTCGTAGATAAAATTTAATACGCAACATGGATCGAAGTATTTCTACTCTCGGGATTATCTCGCTCGGCAAGCCTCGAGAGCTAATACTACAGTTATCTCCCTCAGCCTTACGGCCTCGGGAGCTAATGAAGTTTACTCCTTCGGCGTTGCCTCAGGAGAAAACTTAACCTCGAGCCGGAAAACATACTTCTCTCCCTTGTTGCGTAAATTACTATTTATTTATAAATATTTTGCTGCTGTTAAGGAGATAAAAAAATCGTTCTCGTATTTTTTACCCTGAACGTATAAAAATTGGATGGAGTTACTTCAAAGATTGTTTTATGGTAGGTGTCTGTCAATATTTTACTCTGTGCATAAACAAATAATCCAACTTCTAATTACCCCGAAAAAAGCCATCACTTTCTGGTAGAGTTTTTTTTTTCGTGTTGTACTAAATTTTAAAATTCAAATTAGTTTAAAAAAACCACAAACTGAATAAATATATTGTTTATACCTTAAAAATATACGTGACATAATATATAATATATAAAAAAAAACATTCATTACTAATGAATGATGACTGATGCAAAATGGTCAATATATTTTTTACATAAATCTTTACATTACCAGACTATATACTGATTGAAGATGCGTATTATCAATCTTTAACATTCGATGTATAAGAGAGAATGTAAACAGTTTAGACATGCACGTCTAAACTGTTTACATTTTCTCTTTGATTAGAAATAAAGAATGACTTCTCTCCTCTGAAACTAACTTTATTATATGTACAATGCTTTATTTAGTTATTCCTCTCTTTGTTCCTAAGCAAGTTACTAAACTATACTAATCACTAATATATTAAGTTAATATCTATCTAGTTCTCAATGTTTATGGTCATGTACAAACTGTAGCAGTAGATTAAATATTTAAATAAATGCACTTCAAAATATTTATATTTTTTTATTTTATTTTTTTTTTTTTAAACCTAATTTTCTGAATTAAATTACGTTTGCTTGGCACAACCAGATTTGGGCCAATTAACGTATACAAAATTAATGTATCGAAAACACATTCAACTTAAGCAAAATCAAGGCTCGTTGCTATAATTACTTGTGCTGTATAATCAAACTATGTAAGTATGTACGGTCTATGAAATAATATCTGATGATGCTATGTTTTTCTGAAGGACAGAAATGATATTATAACATTCATTACTTGAAAGACTATTATTTCAACGAATCTCATTAAAATGCCCATCACTTCTTCAAATATTGATACAATTAGGGTTTGAGACTACATATTATAATATATTGCAATGTAATTTAATTTGTTAAATAAATATAATGCTTCATTTATATCCAAAGATGCTGATTAATTGATTGTATAGTACTCGTACTGGTTAGTTAATGATTTGTGAACACATACTCTCCAGTTCGTAAAAAAATTTCGTCTTTTACTTAAGATTTCCGTGCAGAGAAACATTTATAGCCTTTAAGAAAATTTTTACTATAGCTATTAGCTTCTCGTTTTGTAAAGTAAGTTTATTGAAAATTTTAAGTGTAGAAAATGAATTGACGAAATTAAGTTCTACTTTCTGTAGAGTACAGAACTTAATATCCCATGGCCTTATCTGGTAGGTCTAATTGGCATAGGAATGAAATTGAAGTAAGGCCTAGTGTAGCAAGGTGCAATACAGATTTCATGTGATCTAATATACTACGGTTTATGAAAGTCGGCACGCTGTCCTCGTGTTTTATAAATAGCCTTTTTAATTAAGCTAAGCATATAAATATACTATTATCATGACATATTAAAATTTGCTGTCCTGCAATTATTCAAAATATAACGCGAGAAAAATCACTTCTTCGAGATTGAAATCAAGCCTATGGTCATGGCATAATTATTAAACAAAATGTTACTTTAAAAGCCGGCAAATATTTTATAAAAAATATTTATATCTTTCCCAACTATTATCATAAATATTTTGAGTTTTTTTTTTCAATAAATTGTTTTATTGAAAAAATAAAAATTCGGTATCGAATGTTATTCTTCATGCAAAACTGCGGACTCTGTGTTCTCTATTGTTTTTTGGTTTTTTTTTGGAAGCTTTATTGGGTGGGAGCTTCGTTGTTTTGTCGCATGATAATAGAGGGTGCTTATATACGAGGCATTCTCTTCCTGCATGGGCTTATCCATATACATAGCTTGGCTGCAGGGAGTTGTTATCCCCCGAGCTTTGGTTCACCCAGAGGGTCATGGCTTGAAACCCAAGGGTTCATAACGTTCATGACACAAACTCAAACGCATGAACCTTCAACCCCTTTACTCGCCCTTATGATTTAAACCCTCATATAACCTTACAAATGTTTCCCTTGGTGCAAATGTTTTTGTTATTCCATTATAAAATTTGGTGGGGGGGGGGGATAACCATTTATTCTAAAACGCCAATGTCCTGTGGGTTTTTTTTTACATTTTTTTCTACTCTTATAGTCGTATTCTCACTCGAACCCTTCTCCAGAATATTCTTTTTTTAAATGTAATTTATTTATTTTTTTAGAGGTACTATTACACTGTTTGTAGAAATCTATTTACCACAGATTCTATTTCATTTAAAATATTGTTAACATTTTTAGCGAATAATATATTTTTCAGAATATTCATTCTCTTTTTATCAAGATATTTTCATACATAAATAATTCGCATGTAGTGTATATTTGTTTTAAGTTAAGTGGTTCTGTCGTAGCCATTATTATTTTTATTTTTTTATAAATAGAAAACTTTATAATGACTAAAAAAAAAAAAAAAAAAATGGAAATTGAGGTATTTTTAAAAAGTATTATTGTGATAAAAACCCGAAGTTTAATAATACTCGAGCGGTTCATGAACATCATAATATACTTTAGAAGAGAGTTGCAGAGTAGAACGAAATTTTCATTCTATTTGTTGCCGTTTGTACTTTGTTCTCGTCGGCGGACTTTTACCTATCGTGCACTCTGATTATTAATTTATTAAAAAAAGAACTAATTCCTTTACATTATGATAAATAACAATTATTTCTTGTAATTTTATGTATACAATATGATGCTACCTTTTTTCTTTTTTCTTATTCTTTTCTGTATCGAAATTGAAAAGAAAGAATGTTTTCATTTTTTACCTTTGTA
The DNA here is from genome assembly GCA_001010745.2 of Gerris buenoi. Lineage (NCBI taxonomy): Eukaryota > Metazoa > Arthropoda > Insecta > Hemiptera > Gerridae > Gerris > Gerris buenoi. Next base: position 124,028 of record KZ652700.1, on the reverse strand, counting down.
AGATATTGGTTAGTACCTACCAATTGCTTGTTTCGCGCACATCTTTGTTAATAATCGATTTTTTCCGCATTTATTTTCTCTTTTTTTCTACACCTTGTTTTGTACGTTTTCCCCTCGACATTTTTTTTGGTCCAATTGAGTCGAGAGGCTGTTAAGAATGAAATATTGAATTGATCCGGCACGGTGGTAGGATTTTACCCCAGTTTGGTCGGGTTTGGTTTTCTTGTCGTCTTTTAACTCCCTCCCGGTTTTCATCCTGGTACGCCTAGTATTGCTTTTACTCCGTGTCTGAGGGAGGTAAAATGCTTAGGAGTTTACAGTACTTGTGCAGGGCCATGCAGAGGGATGGAGAAAGTAAAAAAGCTGTCATTACCATGGTTACCGTCATCCCTTCCACTCCTGATCTTTCTCACCTCCGTCCCTTTTATATTTTACGTCTTCATGATAAACCTCAGTAAACTACGTACTACGTCGCACGTCATTTTTTATTTTATGTTCACTTTATAATTCTTAAGACTACTATGTCACCCATTTGTACACTCCCTGTTAGAATCTATTACATGCGACGCTCAAAAGATAACCATTACTTTTATCACTTCCATGATTTTCTATTCGAAGCTCTCTCTTTCTTTATCATCTTATTTGAATAGGATACCTCCGCTTTGCGCTGTATTATTATGTTCAACTAATCATTTTGCGTGGTACATACTTTCCATAGATACTTTGTACACTATATTACTCGATTTTGTTTTTAATTTTTATAGTTGTTTAGTTCGGAGTTTTTCCCTTTACCATATTAATTATTTCGTTAACTAAAAGTCAAAATTTATAATTCTCATAAGTAAATAAAACTATTTTTTTTTGTTGTATCTTATAAGTATAGATCTTTAAAAATGCATAATTCTAATGCTTTATATTAGTTTCTTCTCATAATTTTATAAACTAAATTACTCTCTGTACACTTCGAACGATTACTCTGGCTCATTAATATTCATGATATCAGTACCAAAATTTCTTACCTTTTATCGAAATATAAAATTAATATGATTAGTAATTGTTGAATCCGATATTTGAATAAATAGTATTTAACCGAAATTATTTGAATGTGTTAATTCATAGCAGATATATAACGCCCATTGCCGTACTTTATTTCACACATATTGTTTCTGAGCCTACTCGTGATAATGAAAGTAGAAAGCATTGTGATCGTTCCGATGAATGATGTTTTTTATGTCTCCGAATTCAAATATTCCAAGACAGATCTTTTTCAAACATCAATGTACATATAATGTATATTTTTCGTATTGTCTCTAACCAACATATCTTAAAAACTACTTTTCGATTTATTGGATGTTAGGTCGTAATTAACCCACTGTTGGCCCTATATAATTTGTATCCTTCTACTTCCATTATTGTTTTCCCCGCGTACCGTCTGTGCACATTTAATATTGAATTCAAGTTAGTGTGATCCACTGGAAATCGAAATAGATCTTAATCTTATGTGATCATTCGTCAAAGAATAGAACGCGATGGAGCGATGTGCCACACAATTTGACAGACTATTTTATTATTTTCTTTTTTACTTAACCACGATACTTAACTAGCCTGCGATTTCATCCCGTTTGTTTATATTGCATTAGTAGTTTATTTAAAAATGTTATTTTTCTGAACCTTAAGCCACCTCTACCACTAAGTTCATTGGTTGATTGATTTTCTTGTTTTGATCCGGCTCTAATATAATTAATCTTTGTCGAAGTTGTTTTCCCATTGTACTTGAAATCAAATGCCCTACCATTTTATCTTCTTCAAAAAAAAAAAAAATAATGAATCGGACTTTCTCCTTAAAATGAATAAACATTTTAAGAAGTAATAACGGTGCTATTAGAGTTCTTATATCAACTTAGAGAACTAGAAAGTAAACACTTGTGAAAACTATCAACTCTCTTATTTGCTCTTGACCATTTATTTGTTCCATGTTTATTAAAAGAAGAAGGTTTTCTCTCTCAAACTCGCTTTTCACTGGATTTTGTCACTCAACATCCTTATTTTTTCATCATCTTGTCACTCTCTTTTCGCATTCCTGTCAACTTATCATTTAATTTTATTTCACCGTATTTTGTCACCGGAAGGAATCTGTATCGCCCTTTTATCACTTTTTTGTTGTTGCTTCCCACATCCTTATCTATTTTGCGGGTGTGTTTTTTGTCGCTTATTCTGTTTCCTTTTCACCTCGTGTCGGTGGAAGGACTTTAAGTTTTCCCACTGCTTGCTTTCGAGCCTTCTTCCCGAGGGATTTCATCCTTGAAGGGCCTTAATCTCCTGAGGGAGCAAGTTTTTCTTTCTTTGGTCTTACCGTATCCATCTTATGTAATTCTGGCCTCCTCTTCTTTCTTTTGGTAACCTATCTTGTCTCCGGACTTTCTAACTCTACTAAAGGTTAGCTATTCTCCACCGCTTCTCCCCTGAGGCGTTTCCTTCATCATTCTTTTTCCCCTTCTGAATTTCCTAATTTCTTTTTGTTTTTTCTTGCCATGTTTCATGAGTGTCATTTACCTTTATTAGCCCATAAGTTTCCGTTTTAAATCACTCACGTGTCACTTATTGACGCGTGCTTAATATAAGAATTATGAATAAAACACTAATATACCTTAAAATGTACTCATCCGATTTTTAAGAAATTTAGATGGTTTGTCGTCAGATGGTCTCATTTTACCGTCTGCGCACATTAAATACATATTTCTAAATTGATACTTCTTTTCATGTAAAAAAAACAAGACAATTTAGACCGATTATTAAAAGGAGAAGAGGAATTAAATAAATCAGACATATAGATCGAAAAAGTAGAACAGAAGTAAATTACATGGTAAGACGTGAAGAAGCTACCTGCCTCACTATTTTTGTCAGACTATTTTGAATGTTTTTGGTCTGCTATTATGCAATACAGTAACTCAATAAAAAATTCACTAAAACAATTAAAATTTTGGTTTACCAAATAGTGTAAGCGGGTTGCAGAGTTTTTAACTGTTCAACAAAATAATTGTTCGTCCTTAAAAAAAAATTAACTATTTTACATAGGCAATTTAAAGAAAGAAATTGCCTAAAAGCTAAAACGTTCTTTTTTCAAAACACAATGTTGTAATATGCATCAGCGTCCTTAAATAACAATTTTTTAACCTTCCGGAATAATTAGTCCTCCCTTCTTTATATAAGGTGGGTGTGGAAAAGAGCAGAGAAAAGGTCTTTTTGTTTCAAACGCTTAAAAGAATATATGACTGTAATTTGTGTCATGAACAAGCATTTAAGGCACTGCAAAAAAAAGTTGCCCCATTTACCGTGGAGTTTCCGTAAAAAAAGGCTGGTTTATACTATAACCACTGCCTATTTAAAGAAAATTTTACTCTCAATAGGCTAAGATATATCTGCTATTCTATCAGACTATTTTTTTCACGTAAAGGATTCTCAAAATGTTCATTACGTAGTATTTATACATCTTGTTATTTACCAAGACTTATTGTCATGAATTCATTAAAAAAAAATAATAATAATAAAATTGGCTCTTAGGATAGATATTAGCCCAGGGCATAATCCAGAAAAAGGGGTTGAAAACATTGTCGTAGAAATATTTTTCAACGTCGTTTTCTATGATAAGAAACAATAATTGCTAGATAAAAAGAACATTTTATATACTACGTTTTTAAATTTTCTGTCATAAATAATAAATTTAAAACCTGACAAAATGAAGATCGTAATTATGGGATATGTCAAAACAAATAAAATAACGAAGATTTTTTCCGAACTAACTTTCCATACCGCAAAATTGGCTGAAAACGAATTAAATATTGCTTAAATATGGCTAAAAGAATTAAAATAATGAATAGTCATCGTGTTCTGAGCTATTCTAAAAGTTTCAAATGTCTAGCTACTCGGAAAGTTAGTTAAATCGATTGCAAGATTTGTACTGAACAAACAAACAAACAAGAAAGCAAGCTAATAAAAACGTAGTTAAAAATATAATTTAAATCAAATTATAATTATTATTAACTACGGGAAACAATCAGAGAAAAACAAGCTCCAGCGCCGGGATTTGAACCGCTGGAGCTTGTTTTTACCAAAAACCTTGTACCACCTTGTACTACCAAAAACGTAAAAATTAAAATAAAAATATAATGTTATTCATAAAAAAGTAATTAGTTATTCATAATAAGTAAGTAAGTAATTTTTTAAAAATAATTTAACCATATAAGTAGTTTATCCAGGGAAAATGGATAATCGAGATTTTGATGAAAATAAGTTTGATTTTTTTGAAAATATAATGGGTAATGTAATGAATTACAATTATTAAAATTACCCAATTATGTTTAATTAGAGCTACAAAATTAAATTCGATTATTTTTGGAATTGAGCTATAAACATTATAAATTATAATCATAGTATATTTACTCTTCAAACTTTCAACAACTGAAGTAATGATTGTTGAATGATATTTTACTTGTTTAAGGTTTTAGTACCGCATTGTATTGTATAGCCGAAGGGGTTTATTATTAAGTGTCTTCTATGGTGTTATGATTTCAAAGGAAGGAAGTATGTGTGGTCAGCTAAGACGCCTAAGGTATTGTTTGACTTTAAAATATGAAACGGTTATTCCCCCGACGACTTAAGGTTAGTAATTCATTCAAAAAAGGAGCGACCCTCGTCATAATTCTAGTTAGTGTCCTTTTCCTGGTTGAATGAGAGTCGGTCGGTGCTTATATTCTTGTTAAGGTATGTTGCATCGGTCCGTTAGCCTGTAAATTGTTGGTTTCCTGTTGTTTTGTTCATTGTACGAAGACCCCTTACATCCTGATCTAGGTGTGGGACCGGTAGTTTACCTGGACATTGAGTGTGGCGTGCTGCCTTACTCCTACAGAACAAAACCCTTGTTTGCAAATGAGAGCAAAACAATCAATTATTTACCGTGAGTTCAAGAGAATTCGGTCTTTATCATGTTTCGAGGGTGATGTATATTGTTAAATTCCACATTGTTAAAACATAATTGTTCTACGTGAACAATCGAGTAGTTGTAGTAGTTCTACATGAACAAGCGAGTAGTTGTATAGTTTATATCTTGAATTTGCTTTGTCGATCTTAGATTGTCAAGAGTTGTATTAAGATTTGGTAAGTTTCCTGGAAGCATCTTGGTCTCGTTCATCTTCATTATTTTTTTATAAAAATATTTTAAACAATATTATTTTGTTCTTTTCTCTGATATAAATTCTGAGATGTTTATTTCCTTTTACTAACTAAACCTTAAAATGAAATTGAATGATTTAAAAACTAAATAATGTACAGAACTTCTGACAGGAATCCTTTGTCAATAGCGCTTAATTCATTGGACACGATATCTAACTTATCAGAATATATTAATTTAGTTTGCGTGGATGTGCGGGTGCAAATTAGATGTTAAAATATCTAATCTTTTTTAAAATCTAACATCATTTTTTTAACGAGGCAAATAACTTTTTTAAATAACTTTTCTAAACCCAAATGTTTGCGTGCTACTCTCGAAATAAAAAGTGGGTATTTTTTATTAGCTGGAACAAAACGAAATATTCTGTTTCATAAAAAGTAACTACATTCCAATAACTTTATTTTTCATGTTGTATTTTTTGCAATTAGCATCGTTCCCTAATTAAAACTCCAAGTGAGGATTACCTTTTTTTAAGTTGGTATAAAGTACAGAAAAGTGTATGTGTGTGTGTGTACAGATACCATAATATGTATTTGCAATTATTGAGAGAAAATTTTTACATAAATTAGTTGATTTCCTCTTTTGAAAGTAAGCCTCGTTCAGGAGTTGTCTCAAACATGTATTCTTGCTTTGATATTTACTTTTTCTTCGCGCGACCCCATTTTTTTTTATTTCTGAGACAGTAAGCACATGTTGAAGAATAAAAGTAGAATAAACATGCGAAAAGTAGATAGTCAGAAAGAAAAAAAGAAACATAACATCAAACGAAATGACATCCTCCGATCCCTTTTGAAAACATTCCCAAAAAGAAACGTCCCACGATGGTAAAATAAAAGAAAGACCCTTTTTTAAAGTAGAAGAAAAACGTAGGTCTTAAAGCGGACTCTAAAAATATTCTTAAAAAAACTTTTCCTTTTCATAATATTTTCATTTGATTAATATTTACAGAAGGAAATCTTTTTTTTATTTTCCCTTACTTTGTTTAACTTTTAAATCGTTTATCCAGTGACGGGTTAAAAAAAAAATTATGAGCGCATTAAAAACTTTTAATAAAAAATAAAAAAAAATCAATAATTTATAATTAATGAGGTTAAATTTTTTATTACCCTCTTAAATAAAAAAATCATATTGTTTAAAAAAAAAATATATTATTTTTTTTACCCTCCTTCGATTGGTATTTTTTGTTGATTAAATAATACTATTTATAAATTAAAGTATTTAAGTAATGCTTCTGCCGGATGGTCTTGCTTCCTTTAGAAATCGAATAGATGAGATTGAAATTGAGCGATAGAGAGACCGAAAGACAGACACGTGACCGAAAATGTTTCCATCTATACCTCTTTTTAAGATATTTTATATTCGCGGAGGAAAAAATGTTGTTCTTCGGAATGATCATTATGTTTTTGTTACCATCTGTATTTACTGATAAATCGTAATGTTCGGAACATTTAATGGTTATCTTAATTTACTGGTTATTAATAATTTACCACGAATCATCATCGACTTCATATAATGTATTGCATTATATATTTAGCTTACTCAGACAAATCTTGCATAGCAGCTGAAAATACGTGCTTTAAAGCCTAGTTTGCACGGATCAAGTATTTTAGTAGAGTAGTTTAGTAATTTAGTGCTCGACTCGTATGGACACTTGGTTACGTACTAAATATAGTAAATATAGTACTCGCACTGATTAATTATTCGACCGTGGATACTAATACTAAAATACCCGTGCAAACTAGGCTTAAAATCTAGTTTGCACGGTTTTTTTTTTGAGGAATAGCAACTTAGTGAACGGGCATTTGTGCGAGACATATTTAAATAATACTAAGAGTTAGGACTGGAAACCAACAAGTTTCCACAATCATTTCCAATTGAAACTAATTTGCATTGGAACCATCTTGTTGCTTTAAAAAGCTTAGAAAATGTTTTTAACACCTACAATTTCTTGACTTCTTAAGATATAACTTTTGGACTTCACTTAAAAGTCATTTCTCTACTCTGGTGCGTGTTATCATCCTTTAAATTATTCATAAGCTCATGCTAATTGCTTGACTAACTAAGCTTGGGTAGCAGGTGCACGACACGCGACAGTTAGTCCTGGTGAATTATAAAACATTGTTTACTGAATCGTTTTAACTATTATAGTAGCCGTTGTTTGATTTCTTGCCAATTGTTTTTTTGTTTTGTTTTACATTACGCTTTAGTTCATTTGCAATTTAATCTCCCGTTTAAAATATTTTGTAAACGTCACACTTAAATCAAATTTAAAATGCATGGTGTTTGAATAATATCTGTACGATTAATTTGTTGTTAATGTTCGATTACCTTGTCCAAAGAAAAGTATACTAATATGAAGTCGTTTTTAAGACAAATTGAATATACAAAATTAAATGAATAAACTGAATTAATAATAACAACTCGATATTAGGCAGTTCGAGCGAAGGTTGCGGAAATGTGTACACTAAACTAAAGATTGATTATTACTTTGAAGATATAAGATATACGATTAACGAGTTAGATAAAACTAATTTCATTTAATACGTTAAAATTCATTCAGTTATGACGATAGGCTTATGATTTCTATGTTCTCATTAAGATTACAGAATTATTTTATTTTAAAAACCCGGAGTTGCCCAATAACCAACACTGCCTGTTCTCTTGACTGACTAATTTTTCCTTTTTGACCCTGTGATTTGAATCTTCTAAAGAGTTAAGATTTAACCCTCTTACCGAGCTTTCCCCTCGCGATTAAAAGTTTAAGAGGTAGTTTACTGGGTGATTAGACTCGATTGTTCTTTAGTAATTACACTATCGCACCCTTCCCTAAACTTTTCACGGGTTAGAGCGTTCCCTCTTGCTTACAAACCCTTTTCTCTCTACTATAATTTATTTTGGTTTCCGACCTTCAGGGTTACATGGGTGTAGAGTCGACCTTGAGCTGATCTAAGCACCCTTTCTGGGAGCGACGCGGTTACATATCCCTTTCTTATTTAATTTCTATCTGAGGGTTACTTTACAATAATAATAATTGTGTCTTGTGAGCATGTTCAGTTCTTAATTATTCTCGCAAGACGTGTTTATGGTGTATTCTTGCTTAACGTGATTTGAATTAGAGGAACTTTGTGGCTTAGAATTGGTACCATCAAGTAAATGATTAACATTTTCTGTTCAAACTATATATTAGCTCATTAACATTTAAACTACTATTACCGCTTTTATGTCGCACAATTACAGAATTGAAATTTATATCTAACCGTAGTCTTATAATGTTATCTATATAAGTATACAACTGAAAGTAAGTATCTTTTATGCATTCAAAGGAGTTTCCTCTATTTGACTTCCAAGTTTTATTCGTTATTTGGTTATAAATGACTTCTTTATAAATTTTACTTATATGATAATCAAGGAAAAGTACCATATTTGCTAATGTTTGAATACAGGATAAATTTTGCTTTAAAATTCTACCCGGAACAACAAATAAATAATAATTGTGGTTAAAACCATCCAATTAAAGCTGAGGTAAGTTTTAATATCAAGTAAGTTGAAGTAAATCAGTGATTGTAGTAGCTATCAATTGTTAGTTAACAATTTCTTGGTGAGGGAAAGAATAAAAGACTTATTGGGTTATAGTTCTGGAACCTCTTCATTAGATTTTAGATTATGGCATTTTGTGCATCTTTCCACCTTAGTCCTTGTCGCAGGTATTCTGGAATATTTGCTTCCCCCTGCGGCAATAAAGCACCAGCAGGGCTTCAGCCCAGGCTTGCTTCAGCTTGTTGTCCAGGCTTCAGTACATAGGCTTGCTTATAAACTGGCCCAGTCGGGCCCAATTTTCCATGGGAGTATATTCTTGTCTTCAACATGTAGCTTTCATTGCCGATGGTGGAGAGGCTCCAATACTCACCCATGGTCCACCCAGGTATGAATTAGACCTAACTGGGCTCGGCTTAACTCAATCCCAAACTAGAGTCCTCATGTTTTTAATACCAAGAGCCAAGAGGCTATAGAGTATAGAGGCTTCTCAGCTTCATTCAACCACCTGCTTCTAGGTCTTCCTCTCCTTCGCGGGCTTTGTATTAGCGTGTATGAGTTTTCTTAATTGTTTAATCGTAAATAAACCTTAACTCTCTGATTGGTTAATTAGTTGTATTTAATACGTTAAAATTACGAATACATATGTATTATTTTTTTGGTTTCCTTTTTACTGAGGTAAAAAGAAAGAAGTCTTATTTATTTATTGAAAATATTTAATTTGTTGTATAAACTTTCCTTATTCGTGTAGGTTGTGATTGCGTGTGTAAATATTAATTATGAATGGTCTGCTTGATTTTAAATATTATTTATTACTTTGTATATTATTATTAAATTAATTTAAATAATTTATATTAAATGATTTTTTTTTTACGCGTTAATGTAATTTTCACACGAGAAACATAATGTCTGTCATCTATTTACATTGCAATAAATCTAAAAATAACTGTTGTTGAGTACATTTATGTATTACATTAATGAGTACATTATTATACATATTATGTTAT
>KZ652700.1:90784-112710 GCA_001010745.2 Gerris buenoi | reverse complement strand
AATAAATAAATAAATAAATAAATATAAGTAAGGGCATGTAAAATAATGTTGATGGTATTGGAAAATGCTTGAGATCTTTGAAAATAAATTTATGTTTTAATCTAAATTTAAAAAAAGGTAGAGGTCGACCAAGAAGTCATGAACACGGTAGAAACTGAAAGCTTAGCTTCGTTTTAAGTCGGGATTTTCGAGTATTGCCGAAGTCAGTATAGTCGGGTGCTATTCTAGTTTGTATGGCATGCGTAGTTATGTCAAATCTCACAAATAACAACAGGAAGGTTTCAATTTGTTAGGTTTCCTGTTTTGTTTGTTTTTATACAGTACGAGTTGTAGTCACAACTGTCCTAAACGATTTTCGTACGATCCACAAATCCACGGGATGATGCAAATACAAAGGACGCTACAAATAACGGGGTAGGAAATCAAAAGTGACAAATCAAACTCAGAAATAAAGAGGTATAATCAATAAATAATAATATAAAGATATTATCGTTTAGTAGAAGTGATTTCTTATCAGGTACAGTGTTGCCTGTAGCAAAAAATATTGAATTTAAAAAAATAAATTATTAATAACCAAAGAACAACACTGTGTTTTTTGACAGTGGTCTATTTTATTAAAAACTGACTGTACATGACGACACTAGCGCACTCCTCAGATTTCCATGACTTCTTGGTCGACCTCTAGCAACCCTTTACTACATTCTCTTTCTCTTTAATTTATGCTTGCAATAATACAATGTTAGATATATATTTTTCCCCCATTTATATTATCATTATTTGATTTACCTTGTGCCTGTGGAGGGTTGTATTAGTGCAAAGCAGATTAGAAAGGTAGGGTTAATGCCTGGGTTCCACGTGCCCAGATTGCTATTGCGGCTGTTGGAATACAATCGGTCCTGGGGGTAGGATTCTCTCATTTCTCCCTGGAAATAGAAGCAGCTCAAGCTTTTTGCCTCCATATATTTGCATTTGATTATGATTTTCAATGGCTTGTTTCAACTCCTCCTATTTATTGAAGAGACTTCTGGAGTCGGTAATATATTAGTATTCTTGTGACAGCTCTCATTTCGGCAGGTAATCAAAAATAAAATGAGCCCTTGATGACGATATCATCAGTTTATGGTTTCTACGTCGAATTTGAGTATTCTAATTACTAATATCACATCTCTGATAGTATCTGATTTGAAAATACTTTATTCATTATTAGCAAAAAAATGTCATTTTAATATATGTGTTGATTTTACTCCTTTTTTTGCAATCTTCATAAGAAATTATTCTGTTTCCATTTTTCTTTCTTTTTTTAACAGCTGTTAATAAATAGCATAATTTTATTGTTGATAGCTATTTGACATTGTACTATTTTTCTAGTTAGGACACTGTCTCTTTCTGTTAAACCGTAACTGAGTAAGTCTGTTATGTATGTCTCCTGTTAAGATGTGAATCATTTGAGACTTCCCAGTTCCTTGTTCGTAAATTAAGTACGCAGTGGATTTTTCTCGAAAAGGGAAAAGTCCTCTTTCAGACTGATTACGTCTTTACGGGTGATTACTTCTGAACACAAGGGTGATTACCGATACGACACATGTAGTCACGTAATTCCCATTCGGCTACCCCTCGGTCAGTTCGGTCATTTTAAAGCTTTACATTTTGTGCACGTGTAACGTCATGCAATTCTGTTCCTGCTGCTACTGATTACTTTCCCTCTTTGCGATAACTTAATTTCTTTCCACTTCCATTTGGAAATGTCAAAGGATTGTTAGCCGGCAGCTGATAGATGTTTAGACCCTTGGGAAATTTTGCACGTGATAAGGAAATTTAATTACAGATATCCCATTATTTTTAGAAGGTTGTATTGTTATAAAGAAGTGTCCTTTAGTAATTATAAAGATGAAGCCCATTAGTAGCATTAATTATACCCTTTAAATCATATTTTGTATATAGCCTATTAACATAATTTATTTTGCAAATGTGACTCCCCAGTTTATAAATTTATCACAATAATTGAATCAGACATGCTCAATGTCAGATTAATCATTTAATCATTTGTGAACTAACCATTCAGATAATAATATGCTGTCTCCTTAATGACATTTTCAAATAATAATAATTAATTAATTAAAGGGTGTAAAAAATATTCACTTCTTTCACAAATAACATTTTAGTATTTTTGCCCTATAAAGAACTGCAGGTATATCGCTCAGAAGGTATAGACGTGTAGAATTGGTAAACAAAACCAAGTTTTCTTGGATCATAAGTTGTCTTAACTTTTGTGAAACGTTTGCAGATGATTACCTACCAATTATTATGTGAATAATGTGAAGTTGTATGAGCAGTGTATGCTGCATGAGATAGTTTTTAAATCTCATGTTCTCCCTTTTTCTTTAACCTCTTCATTGCATACTTTCACGTTAGTATCAACAATTCCCTGAAAGGGTATCCAGAAATATTATTTTTCCTACAGTTGATTGATAAAGTGGTTATTATCGCACTCATAGTACGCAAAACAGCGGATTATTATTTTGCACTTAGCCGCACTCATTTTACTTTACGGCACTTATTTTACTTTAACAAACTTCAGTTTTACCAAAATAAAGAACTTAAATCTAAACAAAGATTAAATATAATCAGCTTGGTTTTCCGATGAAATTCAAGACAATTTTGACTAAAAAATTCTAAAATGTAGTACAATTAAATACGAATATAACGACATATTATGTTGTTTTTCAAAGAAAAATTTAGTTTCTGAGAAAATAGCATTAAACACGGATAGAGAGAAGCCGGGTTCGATTTCCCGTCGAAGAGAAGTTATTTCTAGGATAAATTTTGATGAAATGTTCAATAATATTAAATTTATAAAGGGAAACTAATAAATGAAAATCACTGGGCCACTGGGCTAAGTAATTATCAACTCGTATATTAGAAAGCTTGTCTAAGTTGTCTCGGACCGATTTTTTGTTTTTGGAAACGTTTTTAATTTAAGAATGGTATAGCTTTTCAATTTTGATTGCTATTTGCTCGCGGAGAATTTTTAGGTCGCTAAACAAATAAAACATTTTTTTTCCAGTAATAAAAGAGCCTATTCAAAACTTTTGGGATACATCGAGGCACATTCGGTATATTACTGAAGAGTCCGTTCTGTATTCCGGCTAGTTGTTAGGTTTATTGTTGCTTTCGGATATTTGGTGTTACTCTCTATTACGAGGAAGCACGGAAACAGCTCCCAAACTTGAGTTTATTGATTTCAAACCGCAACCATTCCTCTTTCCTTCTTTCTGTTTGCTTTCTTATTCCCTTAAGCTTTCCACCCTAGCTTGTTATTTTCTTCCCTTCATCTCCATCCAATCCGAGCAAATCACATTTTCACTTAAAGAATGAGCCGATGAAATCGAGTTTTTAACTCACGTCAGAGATTGGATAATCATTATACAGGACAATGGATGTCATTCAAAAGAAATAACTATTTGATTTCATTGAAAAATTATGTAGGGAAGAAGTAAAAGATGCTAGATGTCCATGTTTTAAATCTTCTCAAATCCGCACCGAACCGTATCGGGGTTTCATCCGAGAACGTCGCGTCGTCTTCTGTATGTAAATCTATTTTAGAATGTTTAACGGTGTTTTTCGTTTGTCAAGAAAATCTCCGTGAAGAAAGTCCTGCCGTCATTCCGTAACTTCTTCAATGGTTCAGGGATCCATGAAAATTCTCTTCAATCTTTGACAGTTTCCTTCAACCTTGCTGTACTATTATTAATATTTTGTACCACAGTATTTTGAATTCTTTATAGAGAATAACGGTCTACTCTAAATACATTGAATACATTTTGTTTGTTTCTAATGTTATTCTTTCCTATTACTTGTAAAGGTCTGTACCCACTAGAACGTACCATACTAGGACCGTAATAGGACCGTGTCAGGCACGAAAAAAAGTACTCCGTTCACTACTATGCCCACTGCAACGGATCAACAGCGTTCTATACCCGTGTGCAACGCGTAAGGTCCCCGTTTGGTAGCCGTTCCGTGAGTCCTGTTCGTTCTATCGTTCATTGCATCCAGGCACTGAGAACTACTGATAACACAAGTTATCAGAATTGTGAACGGATTTGTGAATTTTCTTTTAACAAATATGCCCATTAAGAAATTATCTTTACGCGAATTGGCTTTGATTACCTTAATTTTGGATGAGGAAGAGGAAAACGAAAAAAAAAAAACAAAAAAAACAAGACGCTTCTGGATTTACGAATCTATAAGAAAACGAAAAACCGAGGGAGAATATTGGACGTTATACAGAAACCTAGTAGATGATGAAGAAAAGTTTTTCCAGTATTTTCGCATGACGTCATTCCAATTTAATGCATTGTTGGAAACATTGAAAATGATACTACCAAAAAAAAAAAACAAAAACAAAAAAAAACACCGATTTTAGAGAAAGTATATCAGTGTAACCGTATTGGACGGGTGTGCAGACGGTAGGGTACCGTGTACACACCCCGGTTTAGCAACGTTGCGTATCATGCACGGAGCGTACCGTCACATACAAAATATTCTCTCCCACCAATTGTGGGTTGAACGGGCATGGTACGGTACGGTACCATGGTCCGTAACAAATCTATACAAAGAATATTTTTTTGCATGGGTCGGTACGGTTACGGTCCTAGTATGGTACGTTCTAGTGGGTACAGACCTTAAGAACTTACTTGTTACTTGTTTACTATATTAAAAGAAATTATAATTTCTTTTGAAGCAAACTATTTTAGGAAATAAATGCTTTTTTAAATTAACAAGTAAAATAAACACATAATGTAGGTACAAAAGACGTACCTCCAAAAGCAATTTTTCATTTTATAGGAATAACTTTCAGCACCAATGGCAGTAAAATATGAAAAATATAAAATTTGAAAAAACAGATTCTATAATATATAAATATAGTCTAACAATCAAATTTTAACTTAACTATTTTATTTTTAGTTAATAAAGTATTTAACAATTATTTAAGTTAAAAAATATTTTGCCGTTACTCATCCTGTTTTAATTATTACTGGTGTTGAAAATTTTGTACGGTTAAAACTTTTATTTATTCAATTTCTTCTCAAAATACCTGTATTTATTTTTAAACAATTGACTCCACAACTAATAATTTTACTATTTTACTACGTCTCTATTAGCTTGTCTGTTTGTCCGGTACAAATCTTGTAATCGATTTTTAACTTCCCGAGTAGCTAGACATTTGCAATTTTTAGAATAGCTCAGAACACGAAGACAATGCAATATTTTTATACTTTTAACTATCTTTCAACAAAATTTAATTCGTTTTCAGCAAACTGTGCTGCATGGAAAGTTAGTTCGGAAAATATCCCCAAGTTATTTTATTCGTTTTGATATGTCCCATATTTACAATCTTCATTTTGGCAGGTTTTGAATTTATGACAGAAAATTTAAAAACGTAGTATGTATATAAAACGTTATTTTTACCTTGCAATTATCTTTTATTAAAATATTTACATTTATCTGTTTCAGGTACGAATGTGTCATATTTACGCTTTTTTATCAGCTTATGTAAGTTTACATTATGATACAATTACATAAAAAAAGTTTTGTTCCATTTTTGATATTAGACGAACTACGAACTTATCGAAAAAGTTTTACTCTCAAAATTGTGAAATTAAATAACAAATAATGACATAGTTTAGGCTATTTAAGTCGGAAGTGCTCAACCTATGGAAGCCCAAATAAAATTAAATCGTCGTCAGGTGCTACAAAAATTAAGTATCTCGAAGTCACGAACACATTTTTTTTATTTTTTTTTATTTTCTTATTTTTTAATTACAAATATATCATGAATTCATTTTGACCAATTTAAAGAATACGTAACAGCTGCAAACAGTTGAACATTTTTTATTTAATTTAAAAATGTTAAGAAGAAGGGATTCTATTCACGTATTTATTTAATATACGTAGTTTTTATTAATATATTACGTTTTTACTGTAGTTGTTTCAAATAGATTTTATATTGTTACTAATAGATGTCCCTAGGTAACTATAATAATATATTAAATGTTTATTTCACTGTCAAAAATACGCAAAAAATAAATCCTATATGATCAATTGGAGGAGGAAAAATATTATATATAGTCACAATAGACAAAGAATAAATGGAATAGAAACGACTCTATAAAAATCACCGAACATTTATTCAGTTGGTGTTATATTTACATACATATAAGTGTTTTCTCTGTAGTTGCAAATTAATAAAATGAAGTTTAATGGAAAAATACCAAATTGGAACCTTAAATGAATTGCACCTTCAAAAAAATTGGAAGAGTGAAGAAACCCCTGGATAACACAAAAAAACACTAAATGATTTAAACCTTTCTCTTATTCCGCATTTTCTCTTATACTCTGCAGCTATAAATTGTAATTCAAATGATTCACGTTGGGGTAATTTAAAATTATTTAAAGCTTAAAAAAAAATAAAGATAACGGCCATTTTGGATGGCCATTAATTATATCTAGAAATAAAATTGTGATACCGTTATTTTTAGCCATTTTATTTTAATGAATTATTATATTTTGAAATAATTTAATTGATGATAAGGATTTTTACTTCCATGAAAATGGAAGTATGGTGATACCCTCCAAAACGTGATTCCTAGATCCCTATGAAGGAGGGGTCTTAAGAACCCGGGGGTATCATGGAAATCCGTTTCATATACATGTATGTCTGTGCGTACGTATGTATGTACGTACGTTCGTACGTTCGTTCGTACGTTGGTTCGGATCTTTAAACCTCTATCGTATTGAAAACCTCGACATCGTATTGAGATGCGGTTTTCAGCATTTTTTAGAACTTTTGTCGGCAAAACTGATGGCGCTACGATAAACCACATTATCGTAGCTTACGACGTTTCGGAGCTACAGCCACTTAAGCACGAAATCGGTCTGTCGACGATAACTTCAGTTAGCTTTATTTGATTTCAATTTCCTTTGGGGTGTATATGTGTCCTATATAGTAGATTGTACCTATACTTTTTGAGCACAATCGGACAAGTGGTTTGGAAGATATTGACATTTTAGTGTTTTTTTAAGGGTTTTTTCGGTACCTAATTACGGGTAAACTGTAAGTCGTATCGAAAAGCGGATAGCACCAGCGGTAACTGATTTTAAAAGATCTACAACTTTGGTCCTATGACTTTTTGCCGTAGGACCATTCCTTCTACCTTAAATAGGGACATGTTTTTATTTTTGTTAAATTTTTGACTTTGAGCTCTTATATCATGTTCAATAATTGACCGATTTAATTTCTGATTGAGGTGCTAAAACCGCACATTAATGCCCTTTAAAACGAGTATTTATTATTGTAATTGTTTGTAGTACTTATAAAGAAGAATCGAAATTTAAAAGTAAAAAAATACTGTGTTATTTACTTTGTAAACAATCCTTTTTAACAGCTGATTTTAAAATTCTTTTATTATTATATTATCATATTCTATAGTTAATAACAAGTATAAAGAAAATATAAACAAACGTTGAATAATAAAGTTTTTTGTTATAAAGGATAAAAATTAATCAATTTGTTTTGTTTTCGCATAAACTCTCCTTGAACTCTAGATGTAAACAAACCTCCTTTCTTTTACCTCAGTTTACCTCTAAACATCTTAACGGATCGCACATTTATCCTCTAACCTTTTTACATACTACCGACATTTATTAGGGTAACATTTTATTTATGTTAAATATATATTTTTTATTGTGTTTATTATCATTATAATTTTTGTTGCAAAACTATAATCGATATTAGCTGGTTGTACGATGTAGTTTATACAGAGTTCTCTCTTGCTCACGTATTGACACGGCAACATTTCATGGAAGTCATGTGTGGGATTTCCACACCGGTACTTTAATAGCCTTTGTTGAATTGAAATTTTTATTCAATGATAAAGTTTTAAGAATACTTATGACCTACTACTTGGCTTTTACACACATTAGTTATAAAAATGATGACATGAAGCAATATAATTCATTAATATAAAATCAATAGTTTTATATATAATTTCAGGCTTTATCGTCAATTTCAACCTTTTTGATTTAAAGATATTTCAAAACACGTTGTAAATAATATTCTAGCTAAAATCTCTCTAGTTTTTTGTTTGTAAGCCTATACTCAGTAGATATGAGAGTATTAGAAATGACGTTGTGTTGTATTCTACTTTAAGAATTCAAGTGTGTGTTGAATTTTTCTTCATTTATCATCAACATCCTGACAGACTGACAAGAGCTATACAACATAGCGGAGCAGGAGCAAGGTACTATTATAGATCCTTCTACTTTTGAAGTTGTAGAGCTTAGACAATTATTATTATTTCTCTTTTCTCTAGATGTGTAAATAATACACCAAAGACAATAAAGTTCAAAACGTCAATATTAAGAGAAGGGTTAGTTTTAGTTTGCTCCCAGTAGCAGGTCAGGTAGTAAGTGATGAAAGTTAGGACAGGTTTGAAGCAGGTAGACTGTTAGGACAGGTTAAAAACAGGTAGATAACACTTGTTTACACTTGTCACATCAGTATGCACAGTGAATAACTTGTAAGTACTTATCTTCTATACAGGGCTCCATCACCTGTAATAATACCTCTATTACACGTACAGTGAGAACAAAGTATAATACCTGTCACCCCTTGTGGAATACCAACTAAGTTTAAACATTCAAAAATTCTACTATGTATAGCTTATACGTTAAAAAAGGGCGTTAAAGTAACGGTCCTCCAGCTTAATCTTCGCTTATCCTTACCTTTTTATAAACTTGAGAATTTTGAATTTGTCATTATTCATTATTAGCAAAAAAAATTAAGTTTGTTGAGGTGTGGGTCGGTAAAAAAAATTAAGTTTAATTTAAATATAATTTGATTATCTTAGCATACAATGTTAGATAAGATAAGATAAGATAAGATAATCCATTTATTAAATTCAGTTCTCTTATACATGTATACAAATCTATACAGCATTCGAATTTAAATCAGCCAAAGCTGTGGATTTAACATAACATTTATTAAATAACTTATTTTTTATACACTTTATTTGCATACAATGTTACCTTACATTAATAATATAATTTTATATGATAATCAATTTGTTTGGCCTAAATTGGGCTTTTTATGTATATATATATATATATATATATATATATNTTCAAAACTATGAGACGCGCATGTGCTATTAATACAGGTGCGCAAAGAAACACTTTCTATGAATCTAAACAGAGATACAATGTTTATATTACGTATCAATCGTAGATAAACAATTTTAACAATCAATTTTAGTGAACCATCATGTCTTAAAAACTACTAGTTCGATTTTAATGAAATATGGATGATAGATCGTAATTAACACATTGTTGTTTCCATTAAGTTTCAACATTGTGTACCTACCTATTTGCTTCTCTTCCACTTAAGCACAAACATACATATATTTTCAAAAGTATTTATTTGATGTTTATGAAATTTGTCGATTATATATATATTTATTAAAGATTAATTATTGTTATTAATTGCTGAGGTTAGAGGAGATTGGTGGTTCTCGGTTTAAGTAATAAATACTTGTACTGCTTGAGCCCTTTAGCTGTGCTTGATTTGTGTCTTGGTCTTCCACTCAAGGGTCCATTAGAGTGAATTAGTTTCACCCCCTTTCTAATGGTTCCATTATTCATTCCTCTGAATCAAATGATCAAATTCATATATACGACTTAGATTTCCGATTTTATCGATTGTTTTTAATCATCCTATGTGTTTTCTAGCAGAAATTAAGTGCCAGGGAAATGCTTTTATCGTGTTTGACTAGAAATCGTCTTCTCATTTTAATATAGAATCCGCTTTTTAAATATTAAAACATTTTAAATTAATGGAAAGCCTAACAAAATAACTGGAATTAAGTTAAAGAAAAATAATAAATATACTGTTTACATACCCTTAATAGGTAGTAAAATCGTCAAATATCCTTTAATAATATTAAAATTTAGGTTAGCCCTAAGTACAATGTGAATTAGTGTAGTAGTTATGAATTGCCCTTAATTGATATTTTAGTTTCCAAGGAAAAACTTTAAATGGTCTTTTGTATAATTAGAAGCTTTAAATTATTTGTTGAATTAGTAAAAATAAGTCATTACATATTTAACTATCTAAAATCTACCGGGTACTGAGATATGCTGCAGTGATAAAATTGAGCTTTTCAGATGATATTTTTAGCAGAAGAATGAGTCAAGATACACTAAAATATTTTAATAATTTATTTTTTCGGTATGCTCGGAAGCAAAAATAAAAAAAAGTATTGATTATTTATTTATTTGAATTGTGGTATTTATTTATTTATCCGTAAATTTATTTAAAGAAATAGTACATTACGCGTCGAGTTCTTCAATTTTTTAGATTTTTTTAAATATTTTTTAAAGAAATTGAATACTTCTTTGTTTCATCTCAGTCAAATTCTGTCTGGTAAGTTTTTCTACGATTATTTCACTACATTGTTTTTTGAGTTTTTATCATTTTACTATTTAAATGTGTTATGCTGTATACTTATCGTTATATTAGAGGTAATAGCAAGTAAGTAGATAAGTAGCAAGCTAAAAATTTTATAAATTAATAAAAACAAGAGGTACTAGACATTAAAATAAATTAAACAAATGAACATACCTTGACTCAAACATTTATCGTTGATTTTCACGTTCTGGAGGATCCTAAGTTAAACTGAGCTCTCCGATTTATTTATAGATATTTATAGGTAACAAAAATAAAAACAAAAGATACTAATAAAATTAAAAATACACCATACATAATTAAATAATCATAAGGACTTGACTAGAGCACATAGGTTTTCAACTTTGTTTGGATTCTGAAGAAGGTTGCTGTGTTCGTTATGTTATCGGTTAAGGTTACTCTTCTTTTGTGGTCTATTGTTTTAGAACATGACCTTTAGCACTGTTATGGCTTATTTTATTAAAACTTCAAATTATATATTGCATAATATTGCATTGAGATTGATTTATATTACAAAATATAAAATAATAAAGAAGCGTGTAAAAGTAATGCTAATAATATTTATCATTTGTTAGTCTAAGTTTAGAGAAAAGTATGCATATGAAGAAGAATGGCACACCTGTTTTCAAGTCGTTTCCCTGCCATGCTGCACAGGTTCTTAGAGTTTTCCTTTGTTTGCGTATCTAATAACGTCCTAATAGTGTTGGGCATAGTACTGTTCGGATGTGCGTGAAAAATAACAAGTTATTTCTCTTTAATTAAGTATACCTTGTTTTAATGTTATAAATATCAGTTTCATGTGTTATGTATTCCTTTTATTTGTCGTACTTTGAACGTTTTTTGTATAAGTTTGTTTTAAAACGAATTAGACTCCGTTCGAGGTTATTATTCATCACGATATATTTTTGGATTTAAAATTTAAATAGTATTAAGGTATTTATGAGATACTTATTACTTTACTTTATTTGTGCTTATTTTTTTATTTTTTTTTTTTTTAAATACCTCCTGCTTAACAATAGTACTAAATTTCAATCCGCTATTTCGGGAATGGGGGCCATTTGAGGTTAATATCAGGCTTTGACTATATTAATTTTGGTAGAGACTTCTTTATTTAAAAATTTGGTTATTCTGCCGGGAAAGGAACCTACGAAACCTTCGAGAATCGCTTGGCCTGTGGGTGATGCTAATGATGCTATGGGTTTATATATTTTATTCCAAATACATTATAATTTATATATTTGAGAGATTATATTCTATTGTAAAACCAGTACCATTCGGTGCTGGTTAGTACTAACGGTAGGTGGTTAGTTTTAGTCGTTAAGGATGTTTTTGGGGTTTGGTTGCTCGCTAATCGTGCTTAAAGTTGATGAATTCTTCTTCTTTACCGCGCTAGAGTGGTAAAGAAGAGGGATTCTTCAAAACTATGAGACGCGCATGTGCTATTAATACAGGTGCGCAAAGAAACACTTTCTATGAATCTAAACAGAGATACAATGTTTATATTACGTATCAATCGTAGATAAACAATTTTAACAATCAATTTTAGTGAACCATCATGTCTTAAAAACTACTAGTTCGATTTTAATGAAATATGGATGATAGATCGTAATTAACACATTGTTGTTTCCATTAAGTTTCAACATTGTGTACCTACCTATTTGCTTCTCTTCCACTTAAGCACAAACATACATATATTTTCAAAAGTATTTATTTGATGTTTATGAAATTTGTCGATAGTAACACGCAGACAGCCCCATATTAATTTCAACCGTATGCAGTCTTTAAATTGTGCTAAATTGATACTTTAATTTTATACTTAATGATTATTTGACATTACTATCATTTTTAATAATTTAGGAACGGCCGTTCCTTATTTTATTAAAAGGAATAGTCTGCCACTTTGTGGGGCCATAGCTTCCTCGCGTCCTATGATTGGATGAATGTTTATATCAAATTTGAATCAGTTTACATTCCCCGTGGGGTCACACTTATATTTAAGGTATATTTAATTGTGGGATCAACAATGGGCCAATTATGACCTACCATCCAAATTGTATTAAAATGGGACAAGTAGTTTTTAAGACATAGAGGTTCGCAAAAATGTTTGACAGTTCTGCAACAGACAGTTATGAAACCATAAATATTCTTTGATGTCTGGAATGAATTTCTGTCAAGGAATTTTTTAACTCTAAGATTTTTATCTTAGCTCTGATTTTTCATATTATATTTTTAAATATCACAATACAGTAAATTTGTAAGTAATATTATGTTTTATTACAATAAACATGGGTTATTAAATTACATAGTATTTAAAAGGATATTTGATCATTTGCTATTTGTGATTTTTTAAACCTGGATTAGTGTATGAATAGTTTATAATCTTACTTTAAATTATTGTAGGCATTTCTTTATTGTGTAAAATAATTATCAGACTCTTCTTTATATTATAGATCGGGACTTAAATATTATGTGATATCTAAATCTGAAGGGGACACAATTAAGGCAAAGCATTCATGAGTTAAATACATATAAAACAAATACATATATTTACATTTCAAGATTTATTATTACTTCAGTATAGCATATTGGAAGGAATTGAAATCTATTGCAATATTTTTTGCTTTGGTTGTTAACCTTTAAACATTCGTAATTATTTAAATATCGTTAAGATAGTAACTACAAAAGGGGTTTTTACAAAAAAAAAAGCTCTACACAAATTAGTTTACAGGCAGTTGAATCTGTTAATGTTGACATAATTGAACCAGTTAAAGACCAAGAAAAAACAAAAATTTAATATATAATCTTGTATCTCTTGGCCTACTCGTCGCTTCAAACGCGTATAAAATTAGACGTGATTACGCTCTACTGATTCTCTAAGCAGTTCTTTTTCTTGTTTCTTGAGGCGTTTAAAGAAAAGAATTCCGTGGGTTTGTCATTCCATCGTCATAACAGCGAGCAAAGTATTAAGTTACCTTTTGTGCATTTGTTGCCTCGAATGATGTCGGTTTCAGGCCAGCTCACTCTGTAATATTATACCTGATTAAAAGAATAATAAAAACAAGAAATAATTAAAATCTTTTTCTTATTTTTGTTTGTTTGATAACGTAGTACTTGGAGCGTAAGACAATCTAGTTGAGGAGTTTAATTTATCATACAACTAAAAAATAAAAATAGTTTAATTTGGCGATTTGAGACAATTTTTTAATCGTTTGCTTACTATTTTTTACTTACCATATTCACAGCAAGTAGACAACAAGTATTATGATTTAGCAAAACATCGGTCGAGATTTTTTGCTTCTATTTTTTAAAAATAATTTCGTTCAGTCACCTGTGCAAATCGTAAAGCCTACACTACAAAATCGATTGAAATAAAATGATTTTTTCAAATTCAGAATGAACATACCCTTAGAGTAGAGGACATTGAGAAATAATATTGGAACGAAGTTCCTTATGGCACGTTCGATCCCGGGAGTGAATCCGAAAAAAACGACCAAAATCACCGTCACGCAAAATCCGTCACGAAATCTGCCGATGACAATAACTTGAGTAAAAGTTCACCGAGTAGTTGAAATTTGGTACACATGTTCATTTTACCAATACCCAGGCTAAGTTCGTTGGACAACGTTATCCGCCTAAGCGTTCACGCGCAACGCTCGCGTAAAAGTAAGCTTCAAAAATCTTAAAACGGGAAAAAGTGTTATTAAGGAAGCCTGTTACTTGACTTGTTTTGTTTATTTTTGTTATATATGTCAAATGTCACTTACTTCAATCTAACATTCATTAAAAATCATACTCTTCAACTAACTCATCATGATTAACTTTTTCTTATATTCAATACATATTTATTGTAAGATGCTTGCTTTAATTATACAAATAACACTTTTCTTTTAATTTTGCCTTAACTCCGCTAGGTACAAACAGTTAGTTACTTTTAATTTTGCCTTAACTCCGCTAGGTACAAACAGTTAGTTTACTTTTAATTTTGTCTCTTTTCTAACTCCGCCTGTATAAGTAGTTAGCAACGTATACACGTACTTAGCAGTGTGATTTTATCATTTATATTTAATGAAAAATGTAAGGAACTTCGTTCCTACCGGGTGTCTCTCGACACCACACGTATTTTATCTCTAAATCTGAGGTCACTGCAACCCAAAAAGCAACGTCTAGCATTGAAATGCTCTGTTTTTTCTCTAAAACGGTTCTTACAAAAATAAAAAAGTTAAGGAAATTAAGTTGTGTCCGAGTGGAGTTGATATCGCCTCCATTATTTTCACTAAATGAGTGTTGAAGAGGTACAAATCGCTTTACGTACAATTCTGTGTTTTGTTAGAGTGATATGTCAAAAGCGTAAGTTATTTTTATATAAATGTTTACAAGCATTCGAGCCTTAGCAGAGTTACGACGTAATTAAAATCCGGTAATGCAAATTTACTTATCGTGTTTAAAGTCAAACCGCAAAGAATATAGAGTTTCAATTATGCTGCATTTGTGAGGTTTATATGTGCATTCGAGTATTTCTTCGTGATTTTTGTTTCCTTGAGAAAGATATTAATCTTAGATTATAATTTTTTTCTTGTATTATGTATTACTGTTTCCTTTTTATTTTTAGAGTTACAGTATAGTGCATTTTGTGGCTTTTGTGGTCCCTTAGTATTGAACCGATCTTGCGGTCACCTTTAAAAAACTACCTTATCTTTAATACTTATACACAGTAGAATATAATATATTCGATGAAGAAATTGTAACTTGAGGTTTTTTATATCTATGTTGTCCAATTCAAGAATCTGAATATTACTTTTTGGACGAATTGGAAAAATATAGAAACCGTAATAACTGGGAGATTCAAGAGTCCTCTCGATTTTGAATATTGGGATTTTCAGATGATCCATGTTATTCATTTTTTCCCCCCTCTTACCAACAACAAAAAGAACTTCTATATCTCGTGGTTTTCTAGCATCTATATTTTATCTCTTTGGAGTATTACTTACATTTTTTTTTTTTTTTTATTATTTTTATTTTGGTTTTTAGTAATAGAAAATACAAAACCACTACCAAACTTTCAATTTCTTTTAAAAAAAAATCATTCCCTTTCTTTCGTTTTTTTCCAGAAAAGAAAAAAGCTTTGTTATACTTCATAAATAATAGTTTCCCCTTATTCAATTATAATATAACTAGCCTTTATGCCCGTGGTAACGGGCATAATAATAAGTATGGTTGAGAAAAAGAGCTGAGAGATAATTAGTTATAACTAGGTGTGCCATGCTTGCAATATTGAGCTGAGCGTGCATTTTAATCATATTTATTTATATTATTCATTTTTTCCTATTTTACCAATTTTTTTTTTTCCATTTTGACAAAAATTAACATACAAAAATAAGTGTAGTATATCCTCTTGAAGAGCTTTCCAACGACATGTATATTGAAGGGCATGTACTATTTTAACTTTTTTACCCCGTACGGGGGTACGTATGGGGATAATTAACCAACCAACTTGGACCATTTCAGATTTATACCTTTCTGTGGTTGGTCACTATGACCATGCCGAATTTTGAGCAGATCGGCTCAGCCGTTCAGGAGTCAGGGAGAAAACTTTTGTACTTCGTACCCCGTACCTCTGTGTACTAATTTGGACTATTTCAGATTTATACCTTCCTGTGGTTGGTCATATTAACCGTGCCCAATTTCGTGCGGATCGGTCAGCCATTCAGGAGGATACTTTTGTACCCCAATACCTGTGTGTACCAATTTGGACCATTTCAGATTTATACCTTCCTGAGGTTGGTCACATTAACCGTGCCAAATTTCGTGTGGTTTGGTTCAGCCATTCAGGAGGAAACTTTTGTACCCCGTACCTCGTACCCCTGTGTACCAATTTGGACCATTTCAGATTTATACCTTCCTGTGGTTAGTCACTAAGACCGTGCCAAATTTTGTGCAGATCGATTCGGCCGTTCAGGAGGAGTATGCATCAGAAAAAATGCAAAGTGTAGTATAAGAGCTTCGCTTCGCTCACCTCAATTAAAATAGATATTTAAAGAGATATTTACTATTAACTCGTGACTAATGGATCCTTGCAGGGTAGGAAGAAAAAGAAGACTAAAACTGGTTCATACTAACTGGCAACGTTTCGGCTACTCGAGCCTAAAATATATAATTGAAATACAAGAATGACATACAGAAAGCTACATCTATAATTGATAAATGTTTTTGGAAAAGATTTTGTAAATACCTCTATCCTAGAATGTTATTTTAGTTCTCAATCTGAAGAGTAGTGAAAACAACGTCATTAAAAACTAAGGTAACTATCGATGACCTGGTGGTTCACATCAATTGATAAAATTTATCTGTTTTATTGTTGGGTTTGTTGATGTTGGATTGTGATGTTATTGCAATCGAATTTATGGAGGAGTTTTTGAGTTGATTCAGATAAGCCTCTAATGTATGTTAGACCAATGAACTTATTATTTAAATTAGTGGCCTCTGGGTTGTTGGATTTAGACTTAGTATTAGGGTTGAAATTTGTATACCACACTGTTTAATAATATGGTAGGGGAAGAAGTTTTCTTTCAATTTGGTAAATATCTTGGAACGGGTGCTATTGATGTGACATTTATCAGTAAGGGAGAGGGCTTTTGTAATTAAGTTATTAGCGCTATTAATAATTTGGTGGGATGGGTGACAAGATCTGTAATTGATAAATCTATTACTTTTGATTTCTTTTTCATACCAGGAAGTGGTGATCCTGCCTTCTTTGTTTCTAAAAATGGTCAAATCTAGATAATTAATGCTACTATTGTTTTCAGTTTCGACGGTGAATTTAAGCCTAGGGTGAAAATTATTTAATTTATCCAGGATAACATCTACTTCATTTCTTTTAACCATATAAAATAGATCATCACAAGAAACCATAAGAAATAGATCATATCATTAACCATAAGAAATAGATCATCTATGTACTTGGTGATTAAAGTTGGCTTAAAATCCTTTAAGACATTCTTGAGGATGGGGTTGAGGACTATACCGCTAATATTTACCGACATGGATTCCCCCATTGGTATCCCGTTTTTTTGAGCGTAAAAATGAGCGTTGTATTGAAAAGTGCCGTTGTTCAGGATAAGTTTCAAGCATTCGATATATAGATTTAGGTCTTTAATTGGTGTGTGAGGAAGAATATGTTCCCACTCAGATCTGATAGTTTTGTAAAAAATCTCTAAAGGTACATTAATAAATAGGGAAGTAACATCTATTGAGATCATGATATCATCGGGGAGGATTTGTAGGTTGGACAATTTATCTTTGAGTTGGCGTGCGTTAGTTATATCATAGGGATTATTGTTATTGAGGAAGTTAAGGTTAGGGTTACAAAATTTGGCTAGCTTTTCTAGGGGTGAGTTGATTTGGTTAATGATTGGTCTCAGTGGTAGGTTAGGTTTGTGGGTTTTGATAAGGCCATAAATCCTGGGACAGTAAGTATTGTTAGCATTCAGAAAGGTTTTCTTTTGCTTGTTTATATATTTCTTTTCATATAATTTGTTTAGCAGTGCTTTATATTGTTTTTGAATATCATCATATAGTAGGGTCTGATCTGAAACGTCTATATGTAAGCTTGTCATTTAGGAGCTCTTCCATTTTGGCATGGTAAAGGTCTCGTTCCATGATCACTGTGGTGTTAGTTTTATCAGATTTGGTGATGATGATATGGGGGTTATTGAGGAGAAAACGTTTAGTGAGGGAAATATCTGCAAGAATTTGTTTTTCTAAAGTACCGTTAGGGTAATGGGTCTTAGGTTTATTTTGAAATACAATTATTTTATTAATAATATGGCTCCTCAAAGCACAAACGTGGTTATCTGAAGTTTTAAGGCTATTCAACATGAGTTCGATATCTACGATAAATTCGTTTATAAGATGTTTGGGTCTATCGTACGTTATGCTAAAATTAGGACCAAGGCTAAGCAAATTAAGCATACCGATAGGTATATCTAAGTTGCTCAAATTGAGGGTCCAACCTTTCTTGTGCAAAGAAAGATATTCAGATAAATTGGGGTCGAGTATGCTGTTGTCGATTGTCAATTGTGACTTTCTATGGTTAATTTTCTTACTGTGTTTGGATTCAAGGCATTTGCTGAATTTTTTACTGAAATCTATATATATATATATATATTACTGTGTTTGGATTCAAGGCATTTGCTGAATTTTTTACTGAAATCTTTGATAACTGATTCTAATTTAATCATATCGGTAAAACCATCATTTTTTAATTTATTGATTAAGTTATCGNTGTAATTTTTTGGGGGAAAGTAGGGTCGAAAATTCCCAAAATACACCATTTTTTCGAACTTAAGGGGTATTTTCGGGAAAATTGTACTTACTGGAGAAATTATGACCTATTTGGATTTAGAAGCGTCTAACATATAAAGGCCAATCACCATTTTTTTTAGTGTTCAAAAATTCGTTGAATTTTGCAGAACTGTGTAATTGAACTTCAATGTGTGTAATAATATATCTTCTGATATTTCCGAGTACACTAAACAGAATAGTGAAACATTTTTAATAAACAACAACTATTATGGACTGTTTTAAATTTATTACTTTGTAGAAAATAATAATTATCATACTTACTAAATAACAACCTAATATGACAAGATGATATTTCCAAATGATTTGCTTTACATTCAATCTATTTTTCGTACATTGTACGAATCTGTACCTATAAGGTACAGTGTGTATACCGGAATAAAGGTTCGCGTCAGTTTCATTCATCGCCAAAAGTAATACAGTTTATATTTTCGCGTAATTAACCTCACTATGTATATCGAGCAAACGATTCTTCTTTTTTGGTTAATTGACTTCAATATATCACTGAACAAACTACCATTCCATTCTTCAGTATATTTAACCATAGTTTCCATAGAAGTAGGACGTGTTTTACAATAATAACATGCAATAACATCAATAGATATTTAAAATGGCAGATACGTTTTTTTGCAATTTATCTGATGCTATTGTGAGTGGGATGTAAAAAAATTATCTAGGGGGCTTGATAAAATCACTGTTATCATTATTTATCTTAACTCTTTACAGTTGTAATTCTTTACAGTTGTATATATTAGGCGTTATATATTTAATATATCTGTTAATATAACAAAATACTAAATACTTTTTAACAAAATAATATAAACTTTTATTTGTGTGTGTTTTTTTCTTTCTTGCTATTGCTTTGTAGTTCTTCCTTATCTGGTTCAAATGGTACGTTCCTCATATTAATAACCTTTCTTGGTTATAAGAATGGTATATTTCAATGTGTATTTTATTTTTATAATGAGGTTAATGATGTCACGTAGTTGGAAGTATCTCATAAAGAATAGTCAGTTTATTGCTGAAAGTTAAGTTTTAGGACGCTATTTTCCATTAAATTGGCTCTTAAAGCAAGGCCATGTACCATGTTGTAAAGCTTCGTTGAGTCAGATATAGCCCTATACTAGTATGACCTGCTATATATCATGGTACTTTAACTGCCGTTAGAGAAAACACAGGAAGGGCAGGTTTCTATTAGTGGTTTCTATCTATAAGGAATTCTATGGTCCTTTGGCCTCATGCCCATTGTTCTGTGTCTTGAATCTCTCCTTTAGGGCTAAAATTTTGGCAAGCATCCCAGGACTCTTTGACGTCCTATAAACACTGCAGAGTTTTTTTCTTCCTCCTCACCAACTTATTTCTTCTCCATATTCTTTTTTTTTTTTTTTCTTCCACGATTTAGATTTTTTCCCCTCGATGTATCATAATTTTCTCCCTTCTTATTCTCTATGGGTAAAGAGAGAGAAAAAAGTGCTTTTCTGGCATTTTCCCTTCTCCTTATTCCTCTATCAGAGAAATTTTATTTTTCCTCTGACCTAACCTCTATAACTTTTTTTAGATGCAGTTGGTAATTTCTTGTTTATTAGAAGATCCTTTAATATCTTAGGCTGGAAATATTTTCCTCTTCTATTACTGTACCCTTTTCTTAAATAAAATAAATTGATAAAGTAGCAATAAAGATTTTTTCAATAAAGATTCCTTTTTGAGACGTACTAAAGTTATGCAATTTATATTTGTAATATGCATATAAACATTTTTAAGCCTTTTAGTCTTATTTCCTTAACTACGGATATGCTATAGGGTTTGGTTAGTTATACTTTTGTTTGCCAAAGTGGCTATCTGGCAGCTTGTTTTTACTTTCTCATTTAAAGGAAAGGAATTGTGATGGTGCGGAAATTCGATTTTGATGGATTCACACGTTTTAAGATCTCAAAGCCAAAAAAGTAGTTTTATACTAATATACTTGTTGTTACTAATAAAAGTTTTATACTAATATACTTGTTGTTACTTTAATTAGCCGCGAAAATTCAACAATTGTTTTAATTTACAAAGTTTTTAACAAATGTCTGCCGGTCATCTGTGCAGACTCGTGGAGCCGAAAGTTTGCCTGAATTGTGTCGGACTACCTTTTTCCTATGATACAAACGAAAATCAGACTTAACGCAGGGTTAAATTAACTTTATCAAAAGTTACTTAATATTATTTTATTGGGGAGGAAAATTAATATTTGAAGTGTATATTATATATTATACATTCCTATATAATGTATACTTCTATCTTCTATATTATTCATACATTTCTATATTATGAGTACATGTATACATTTGTTTCATTTCTTTGTGACTCGACTTATCTTATACATATTATAATTTAAGACGTGTTTCTCATAATTTTATTTTGATATACGACTTAGTACCAACATTTTCTTAGTCTAAATATATCTTGCGAGAGAATGATTTATATTTTTAGTGCTCTCTCTTGTTTCAGATTATAATTCGAGACTTAATTAAGTAATAACTCATAATGAGCTTAATTAATTAACAAAACAAATTAGTTTGCTTGGAGAGAGGTTATTGTAAATTACACAAAAGAATAATATATACGTATACATACATACACAAACATGTAATATGTGTGATTTAGTTTAGAATATAGTTACGTTAGGGAACACCTCAAAATATACAATACTGCTTTCAATAGAGGTCGAATGTTTCTTAATATTGTATTAGTATCATATTATACGAGTATAGGAGTTTTTTTTTTTTTTTTTTTTTAGCTTCGTAATGATAATTATAATTTTAATAAAGACTAGGGGGCTGCCCCCTACTCGCTTCGCTCGTCA
Source organism: Gerris buenoi (assembly GCA_001010745.2). Taxonomy (NCBI): domain Eukaryota; kingdom Metazoa; phylum Arthropoda; class Insecta; order Hemiptera; family Gerridae; genus Gerris; species Gerris buenoi. The sequence goes on along the minus strand of KZ652700.1, from coordinate 90,988 downwards.
ACCCCCCCCCCTCCCCTGGGCGACCGCAGCCTAGTGTAGGGTATTAAAATTATTTTGTCTATTTATTATATACTAGCTGGATACCCGTGCTTCGCTACGGAGTGTTTTTAAATTTGATAAGTTTATAAACTACCAGGAAAGCATACAAATTACTTTACTATGCGAGAATATCTAGATTCTATCCCTCCTTCTTACATCCCCCCC
>KZ652700.1:72315-83901 GCA_001010745.2 Gerris buenoi | reverse complement strand
TTTTTTTTTTTTTTTTTTTTTTTTTTTTTTTTTTTTTTTTTTTTTTCCCTAATCAAGTGCATTCGCCTTAAAAAAAAGAGATAACTTAGTTACGGTTTAACCCTAAGATTATGTTTTGAAATGTTCTTGCAGTTGAAATGTGTCGCTAAGTTATTTTAACTTAGTTGTTGTTGTTTTGTTTCTTCCGACTTAAAAATGAAGTCCTAAGCTGTAAGACCTGATTTTTTTTAAATCCATTATCTCCTAATTATTAAGAAGTCGAATATCATTTCTAAGTTCAAATTGATTTCCATGTATTTGATAAATTATCGCTTCCTTTTTGTTACATTGGCATACTCAACTTTTATTCAGAATTTGTATCCCTACAGAAGAAAAAGGATTTTTTTTTTAGAACTTAATAATAACTCAAATGACTTAATATTAGTTTAATTAATCTTTTTCTTTAATAGTTACACTTTACCCTGTGCATTGTGCATTTTATTGATTTTTTTTTAATTAGTAGTACTGTCTGAGGAAAAAATTATATCCATTTGTAGAATAATATTTCATGAAAAATATGTTGTTCTTGATCATGTTGTCAGACAATATGTTGTCAGATATCATAACCTTTTTGTAATCCTTGTACTCTAGGGAACTAGATCCTCAGAGCATGTTACTGTTACTATATCTATAGGCAGCCATTATAAAGAAGATTAATATCTTGTTGAAAAGCCACAAGATTATTGTAGTTCCCTACCTTTTTTCAGAATAATCGCCTTATTCGTGCCGTTTTAGGAATTCCACTTGAGTTGATTTAGATCCTTTTACGAAATTATTATTATTATATCCTTCTTGGTCTTTATTTTTCGCTTTATAACTCTATATTTTAATCATAACTTTCTGGCATGATCTATTTTTTGTGAGTTTTGTATACATTTCTGTAAATAATATTCTTTCGAATTTGTATAAAATCTAATTCAGCATGTTTTTTAATATTTTTGTCATCATAATGGGGATTATTTTATCTCCTAGTCTCTCTTCTCTGATGAGAGACAAAATTTCAATATTTCTTTATGTTTCTTATGGAGTTTTGACCACCACAGAATTTTTTTCTTAGTTGCTTATTATTATTAGGTTTTATGTTCAAAAGAAATTTAAATAAATATAAAAATAAGATGAAAAGTATGCTTAGATTATGGAAGTTTTTTCAATATAGATTTGACCCTAAAACGTTGGAAGTTGACTTGTGTGTACGCAAATGATAAATCTTTTCGAATATTTTTTTTTTTTTTTTTTTTTTTTCGGAAATTTTTGAAAATTGTAAACCACCTCGCGTTATTACAGTGTACGTTTCTTGCAAAAATGCTTGAGATAAACCAAGCTGGGAAAGATCTAATAAAACTTGTTGTAAGAAAGGGATTTTTTATAAGAAAAAAAATTAAGGTTGTCTTTAAAATAAATGTAAAATAATATCACGAATAAATAAAATTAATTAAATTTATTTTTTATATATATATTTAGAACTAAAAGTACCGTTGAAATTAATAAGATTCAGCATTAGAAATTTTCATCCTATATCACAACTTTATAGCTCGCTAATTTGCTTAAGAGTGTGTTTGAATATCCTTATAATTATTATTGCTGTTAAAATGTATTTAGAGAATTTTGTTTCATGGGTTCTCTTTAGTTTTAACCAGAGTTAAGTCGGCAATTAAAACTTTTACACTTATACAAGGAGGTCCTTATTGAAAGCACTTCTTGTTTGAAGACCAGAAGTCCTTTTAATTCCAATGGACTTTAATGAGTTGAACTTTTTTGAAAGACCAAGGTCTAACTTTTATTCGAATGTAGCTTCTATTCAAACCCATTCAAAAGCTAATACATACCACAAACTTAAAAATTAACTTCATAAATTATTAATAAAGTTAAATAATTATTTTATTTGATATAATTAAGCTTTTAGTTTTGAAAATTTTAATTTGATTATAAGTAGTGTTTATTATCCCTCCCAATATTAATCTATTTTTTTTAAGTTTGTGTTTCGGAATACAAAATGCAAAATGTATCAACACTTATCTAATCATAATATACCTACATAAATTGTCTGGGTAGTGTCCCAGCGAGAAACGTGCTTACCATTTCTGGAATATCAGTAAAACAAAGTAATGATAAAAATAAGAATAGAGGGTGGAGCCGTAGATGTTGGGGCACAAGTTGGAGTAAGGCGCTACGGGAGGCCCTGATGGCTGCCCGGGTCGGAGTAAACTGTGACGAGAAGAGACTGTAGGAATTTTAACCCAGACGCACCTAAACGGGGGCGGCGCTAAAATTTGAAACTTTGTTCGGTTTTTGAATTTTAGCGTAGCCCCCGATTGGGCGTCGGGGTCAAAATACCTACAGTGTCTTCTCCTCGGTTTACCTTATAACTGCCAGGTACGCCCTTATTTTTTTCCGACCCAGGCAGCCACCAGGGCCTCCCGTAGCGCCTTCCTCCAACTTGTGCCCCAACATCTACGGCTCCACCGAATAGAGCAACCGTGTGGTTGTTAGAACCTGTTTTGATTACCTGTGGATTCACACTTTTTTTTAATACTAATATGGGCTGACGGTTATCATTAATATGGCAAATGTTTGTTCGTATGGGTAGGAGAAACCATTGAAAGCTAATTATGACCGGACAAGTTTTTTTTTGAGTATTTATCAGTTTGCAAAAATGTTAAACAAAAGACACGGATTTTAAAAGAATGTTTTCTAAAGGACATAAACACTAAACAATTATACAAGCCTGAAGATGATTAAGAAAGGGTGAAATATAGTTGTTTTAAAATAGAAAGGAGAAAAAAACAAATTATTAATTTTAACTCCGAACTTACTTAACGGATTTTTTCCGAACTAACTTTCTGTACAGTACAATTTGCTGAAACTAATTAGATTTTGCTGAAAGATGGCTAAATGTATTAAAATAATGCGTTGTCATCGTGTTCTGAGCTATTCTAAAAGTTTCATATGTCTAGCTACTCGGGAAGTTTGTTAAAAATCGATTGCAAGATTTGTACTGGACAAACAAGAAACCAAGCTAATAAAAACGTAGTAAAATAATAGTTTTGATTAAAAAAATAAATACAAAAATACCAATGATAACAAAATAAATAAATTACTGACTGAAATCTACCCTCTCTATAATTTATCTCAGGCATTTTTTAAAAGAAATATTTTATTTAGAATTATTTTGATCAAATATTTTAAATTTATTTGATGCAAATAAATTTTATATAATTGCAAGATAAATAGAACTTTTTATATACTACGTTTTTAAATTTTCTGTCATAAATCATAAATTTGAAACCCGTCAAACTAAAGATTGTAAACATGGCTTATGTCAAAACAAATGAAATAAATAGCGGATTTTTTCCGAACTAACTTCCATACAGCAAATTTGCTGAAAACGAATTAAATTCTGCTGAAAGGTGGCTAAAAGTATTAAAATAATGCTTTGTCATCGTGTTCTGAGCTTTACTAAAAGTTTCAAATGTCTAGCTACTCGGAAAGTTAGTTAAATATCGATTGCAAGATTTGTACCGGACAAACAAGAAACCAAGCTAATAAAAACGTAGTAAAAAATTCAATACAACAAAAATTCTCAAGTTAATTTATATATTTAACTTTCTCATTTGCAATTATGTGGTGTGGTAAAGAAAAGTATTGAGTAAAAAGTGATTGAGTAAAAATTCGATATTGAATTTGTGATGATATACAGACCTGGTACACATTCCTTGTTTAATTTGTAAATATGAGAAAGTAAATAAAGAATATTTTAAAATATAATCTATCGAATGTTGAACTACTTCCTAATCCTAATATTACTGAAGGGGAGTGTTGATCTATGTGAAGTGTATTAAATGTGATTGTGAATGTGTTGGTCTATGTGTGAATTAGGTGAAGGAGGAATATCGAGGACGGTTTATTATTTACGGTGTAATGACTAATGACGCTTGTTTTCATTAATACTAGAGACTAGTTTGACATTTTTTCTTCATGCTAAGTTTCTTGTGATCACCCACGTGTCTTAACAATACTTGCTTCTCTTTTTGTGTTTTTTCTTTCTACCACCAAAAGCACGATTTTTTGGACTTCCTTAGGCGACTTGCGTCGCCGATTGTTCAGTGCGCTTGTGCAATTACGCCTTAAATCCAGGTCTAAACACTGAATTATCTAGTGAATTTGAATTAGGGTGAGGTGAAATATGGTTCACACAGATGATGATCGCATCGAGTAGATTAGTAAATTACTAGATTTAAATTATTAGACACCCTGTCCTGTAATAATCTAATAATTTGTTGTCTGGGACGTAAAAGTAACAGTAAAAAANAAAAAAAAAAAAAAAAAAAAAAAAAAAAAAAAAAAAAAAAAAAAAAAAAAAAAAAAAAAAAATCTTTATTACTCTTCAAGTTACACATTGTTAAAAAACTAAATCTTGGTTTAATCAACCAAACAGGTGAGAGATAAGAGAAAAAGAGCAGGGGGGAACAAGGCGTGTGCCATAAATGCCTTTAAATGCCGCACGCACTATCACTATCGTGCAGGAATGCTAATAGTTTGGCAAGAAAAGTGAGGGTGCGTGGATGGCATGTAAAGGGTAACACGTGGAGGAATTTAGGAATGATATCAAACGGTTTTTCTCACAAACCTTTTCCATTTACATAAAGGCAAGCGTGGACTCCACTTACCGTTACCGTAAATGAATTTACGGGGTTGGAAACCGCATTACTAAGAATTGGATATCGGATCTAATTTTGACATAATCCTAATAAAATGAGCTAGAATCACGTCTTGCTAAACAAATGCTAAGATTACATTTCTTAAATGAAATAGTGTAAAGAATGGTTACTATAAGATTTTATATTTGAGCTAAACAAAAACAAAGCTTTGTATCTAAGTGCTTGCAGGGAAAGAGTTACGGTAATATATCATCTCATAACTCCCAGGGAAAATTTTATTAACAGGAAGACTAAATGGCCTAATGTGTCACATATCCTTGCCGTCATATTTCACAGTGTTAGAACGGTCCCCGCGGGTCTAAAGGCACTTTAGACTACAACACCGCCTTGACTGCCACGGTTATTATACCCTGGTTATGGCTTCTGACGATAGACCCCTACTATTTTGTCACTAAAATGACCTTATACTTATTTTCATTAGGCCGAAAGTGAGGCTAAAATCCTTTCCCTCACATTTTTCGTTGGGGAAACTAAATGAGTTAGTGTTATCTTCAGGGTGGCGTGGGTGGAGGTTTCTGCATTAAATGAGTGTCCTCACTTCCTCTTTCTGACATTATATTTATAGAGATAACAATTTCTGCAGCTTTCTTAGTTTTATTAACCCCCATTTAAAGTCCCCAACATTTTTATCAACCTTTTAAAAAAGGAATAAAATAAAAGTCTGAAATCCTATTGTGAAAATATATTTATTTTAGTGTATTAAATAACAGTGATAGGACGGACTAATCAATCAACAGACTAATCAAGCTTTTCTTGTGCCTTAGACTGTTGTGGAATCTACTTTTCTAAAGGCTGCAAAGATTTTACCCACCATATCCCTAAGTCATTTGTCTTTAGATGAGGTAGCAGCAATGTTAGTGGGTATAATATTTTTTTTATAAATTATGTAACATAACTTATATAGTTACTTATATCATGATAATGAGTTCTTATAGTTGCTTATCTCATGAGTTATCATAGTTACTTATTTCATGATAACCATAGTTAAAATATTAAATTTGTTTTGGTCAACGTAATTATTTTTACATTATATTACATTTGAACAGTCATAAATTATCATTAAAAAACAAAAATAAACTTTAAGCATAATTTAGACAGTGGTCTTTAAATAAATCTATTGTACTTAATAATAATAGAGAAGTATCGTTACCAAACAAGAGGGTTATCCTTTTACAAACAAAGAGTTCATGATACTAAACCCACAAAACACACAATTAACATATGAATAAAAGCCGGGTTTCTGTATGAAGCTTTGTGCTGTCTCCATAATAAGACATAAGAACATCATTTATAGCTCTGTTTTATAACTGTCCTTAAACACTTGACAGCTTACTAGTTAGAGAATCAACTTGAACAATGCATTTTTTTTTAAATTATAATGTATTCATTTTGTAAAATACAAAACACACCTACACAAATAAGATAGTAAATAATATAAACAAAAAGGTTTAAAATAGGAGTTCATTATCATAAACAAGTGTATAAAGAACAATAATATTTTAAAAAAATAATAAAATACAATGCTATGATTTAAACTATTTTATCTAGACTTTATATTACAGTGGTTTTATTAAATTGTTTGACTCGATAACTAAGACATTTATGAGCATTCTTATTAATGTTATTATCAGTTAGGTATTGTTATTTGTTATATTTATTGTTTCCTATAGGGAAGGGTATATGTATATATATACACATATGGGTACTCCCACCCCTATGGGGTATAAATTGGTTTTTTATTTTAAAGTGTTATATATTATTTTATTTCTTTAGGGAAAGGTAATTTGTAAATGGGTTCCTATAAGAAAGGTTAAGAAAACAATTAATACGTTACCTTTTCTCACATCCAGTTACATAATATGTTATTTGTTTCCTTAAAAAGGATGATATAGAAATTAGAAAAAATTGTATAAATTAAATAACTATAAGGTAGGATATATTATGTATTTTAGTGGATTGCTTAAAGAAAGGGTAATATTATAGAGATATACATGAATTATACCCTTAGAGAACTGACGCTGTTGTTGTTTTGATAAGAAAATAATAAATATTATTTTCTACTTTTTAATTTAGTTTAAGTTCCATAATATCCTATGGTGTAGAATGCGAACTTTTTTTTAAAAAATAAAAAGTTGTTTTTTAAAATGAATAATAGGAGCCAGGGTAACCGAGCGTGTTAAGGCGCTAGCTCAGCTATCAATAAGTCGAGGCAACTCGAGGTCGTGGGTTCGATTCCGTGCCATGATACTCTGAATTGCATCAATGAATCGCGGACGGTGCAGGGCGAGGGACACCCTTTATGGAGACTCTTCCCCCACTCTTTGATGTGGGTCCGATCCGTGTCATGATGATGTAATTGGTGTCTATGGTTCGAGGACGGAGCAGGGCGAGGGACACTCTATATGAGGACTCTTCCCCCACGCTTTGACGCTCGCTTATATAGCTTACTAATGACCACACCATACTCGCTTCGGCGGTACAATGTACAAATGTATGATGTGTGAAGTAGCTGGAACTCTCTACCGCGGGGCGTAAAAAGGGCCTAAGGTATGGCCTAATTGCAAGGTTCGAACAAGTGGTTCGTCCTACCCGTTCTAGTTGGAAGTACTACGAACTTTGTCCTACCCGTTCTAGTTGGAAGACTACGCCTACTACTAAAGTGAATAATTATTATGATTTTTAGAATTTTTAATGTACATTAGACTAGCCCTTGCATCATATTTTATAGAATAATTTTAAGGTTTTATTGGTAATTTAAATTTTAAAGGGGTCCTGATTTGGAAAACCAGCATATTGTAATATTATGAAATATTATAAAATATTGTAAGACAGCACTGTTTGCAACAAAAAGCCAAAGCAAAGTTTGTTTTAAAAAATTTAATTTAATCCCTGAACATATTCGTTATTTTTAATCCTCATTATATTCATTAATCGAGAACTAACTGAAAGTAATGTATGTATGTAGTAGTTTAATTTCAATATTATATCTTACCATTTTCTTTAAAGGTTTAATCAAATAGGGACCAAAACGTCTTTCTCTTCTTTATTTCTCTAATAATCAAAAGGTAAAAAAAATAGGAAAAAAAACCTTTTTTAAATGAAAGGGGTTTTTCCTCTTTTCTTAAAAGTACTTTTAATTAAATAAGTTTTCAAAGCAAGAAAATTTACTAGTCTGAAAAGAAGTGTCGGTGTTAATTTATTAATTTAGTTGATACCTCAATTTTACTAAATACTTGGCGCTACCTGTAAGAAAATCCTCGTCTCCAATTCGGTGGTGTTCCGAGAAAATACGAGTTTCGTTTACTAGACTAAGGATTGTTTTCCTTTACAAGTGCGGCTTAATGTACTTATCCCTAGTAAAACATGACTATTAAAAAATTTGTAACTATAATTGAAATTAAATCCTCTTTTTTTTGTCTGTGAATAATGTTGGGACCACAAATCTGCGTTACAAATTTGGATAATGAATATAGTCTGTTACATTCCATGCATTGCATATCTGGCTTCTGCGTCATATAAACATAATTTATTTATAAAAATGACGTATCAATATTTTTGTCAATAATTATTTTATTGAATAACTGCCCGTGGCAACGGGCAGAATAAATAAATGGTTAAAAAAAGAGCTAGTTATAATTAAAATATTTTAATAGATATCTACTGTTTAAATAGTAAGTTTTATGTTAAGCGATTCATTACAATGGGGTGGCTTAGTGGTAGAGCTTTTGCTTAATGAGCTGGAGTTCACTGGTTCAAATCCAGCTTATAGCTCATCAATTTTTAACGTTATAAATCATTTAGAGGTGAGTCGCCGTCGCCGTCGCCCGTCGTCGGGACACTACTCGATTATATAACAGATAGGTCGATTTAAGTTCACTTATATATCGATTGGAATATTCGCGTTTTATTGTTATTTGTTATTTTGCTTCCGAGCTTACCGAAAGTATCGGAAGCTATGTGATCGTTCCAAAGAACGAAACATTTTTAGGTCTCCGATTTCAAAAATTCCAAGACAGAAATCCGTTTCAGACATTACGTGTCTGAAACAGACGTGTCTGTCTGTCGCTCAATTTTTGCGAGCCACAATATCTTAAAAACTACTTGTCCGATTTTAATGAAATTTAGTTAGTAAGTCATAATCAGCCAGCCCATTGTTGGTCCCATATATAAGTTTCAACCTTCTGCGCTCATTTTTTTATCTTCCTCATGCTCACAAACATACATTTATTTACAGCTATATCTTTAATCATCTGATTTTTATGAAATTTGGATGGTTAGTGGTAATAATTATAAAAAATTCACTTTTCCCCCTTCCTTCCCACCTTGAAAAAATAAAAATGGCCGACTTGATTTTTAAGCTGTTTTGGGGGCTTATTGCGGTTAAACAGTAAGTCATATTGGAAAACGGATAGCACCAGCGGTAACTGATTTTAAAATATCTACAACTTTGGTCTTATGACTTTTTGTCGTATCATCATCGGTTGTACTATAATTTTTGTAATTTACTATAATAGTTGTAATTTTGAATTTTTTTTGGTTATATTTTTTCCGTTTTTGTATTTGAATGGCCATAGCTTCTATAATTGATGACCGATTTTATTTCTGATTGAGGCGCTTGAATCTCACACTAATGCTCTAAATTAAGTATATTTTATTTCATTAATTCGTCCCATTTACTGAGAACATGAGAGTAAACATTTTCCCGTGTGCCGTGTCACGTGACCACTTTTTTGGTTTTTAATATTGTGTCGTATATCATTTGAAAGGCCTTGATATGTACATTAAAGCAATTTTATTTGTTTATTTTTTAAAAATTTTGTACACGTATTTTTGTACCGATTTATAATGTTGTTGTAGGTTAAAGGGTTTAAATAATTTTTTTGTTATTAGGTTTTTTTTATTTATATTTATTTATTAGTTAAATTAATGCCCTTTTGTATTGTTTGTTTTTAAAAAATATAATTTTGGTACCTTAAAGTACAGGGTTACAAATGTCCAAGTTATTCTTTTATAACATGATGTATATCGTTGAAAAGCTCTTGAATAGTAGATTAATTTTTGTTACGTTTTATTTTGTTTCTCCGAAAAATGTTGGTGAGAACCTAAGTTATTAGATATTTATCAAGGGTTTTTTATTTCTTTAACTGATCTTTTCTTTGCGTACTGCGTACTAAAGCGCGAGGAAGCTATGTGCCACACTAATTGGCAGAGTATTTTTTATTTTTTTATTTTTTTCGGTTAAATAAAACTTTAAACATAAGTTAAGTCAAGAAGGGAGAAAAAAAGAGTTATTTTCTGTTTTTCGGAAAGAAAAGTTTATTTCATGGAGAGAATGGTTTTATTTCTTATTTGATTTGGATATTTCCCTTCCAGAACTGTGGGTAATATGGCAAAAGGAAAAAATATTCAATCTAATTTATTGACCCTCCAATCAAAAAAGTTTTTCGAGAAATCCTTCCATGCGGAATTCTGGGTTTGTATATATTTTCAATCTGCCAACATCCATTTTTGTTGAACTATCTTCTTTTTTTTAAGTTTTTTTTCTGTCAAGGTTTCAGACTAATTGCCCAAATTAAACATTCCATCGTTAAAGGTACAAGTAATATAATATACTTTGTATTTTATTTTCTTTGCCTCTTACTAGTGGTGTATATTTTAAGCGTGTAGCCATTTTTGAGTAGTATCTAATTCAAATCATTATTATTTTACCAGATTTTAGTTATATTATCTGTATGAGTATAAACATGTTCAGATAGATGACATAAATTGATAGAGAACTACTCACTGAGGTGTGAATTTCAATATACAGGGTGGCACAAAAATATGGATACCCCCTGAATAACTCGTCAGAAATGCATTTTTTTGAAAAAAGTTACACACAAAAGTTTCAGGATTATTCCTTAGCTATTCAATGGTGACCTTGGATTTGACCTTAACCTTACCCTTCAGGGTCATTTGACGGTCAACTTTGTTATTTTAATTGGGAACCCCCATTTTTTATTGTGGATTTGAAAAGATCAGGAAATTTTACGTAAAATATGACCTTGACCATGTCCTTCAGCATAACCTTTAAGGTCATTCCAATGCAAATATTGTTTTTTTCAATGGGAAACCCTAATTTGTATTGCGGATGGCGAAATAATCCAATTTTTCCCTTCAACAACAGCCTTGACCAAGACCTACACCACCTCAACACCTCAACACCTCCTCAACTCCTCAACACCTACACCACGTTCTTGATCATGACCTCCAAGGTCATTTCAACCCTTTCCCCTCCCCTTTTTTATGAATTTATTTGTAAGTTCATAATAAATGTACTTTTATTCAATTTTTATTTTATTCATGGTCTTATTTATGGTCATGGTCAAGGATGTGGTCGACCTTCAAGAAGAAAATTGAATAAAAGTACCTTAACTATTAAATTAATAAAAAAGGGGAGGGGAAAGGGTTGAAATGACCTTGGAGGTCATGATCAAGGACCTGGTGTAGATGGTGATCAAGGCTGCTGTAAAAGGGAGAAATTTGGTTATATTCGCCATCCGCAATACAAATTAGGTTTCCCATTGAAAAAACAATATTTGCCTTGGAATGACCTTAAAGGTTATGCTCAAGGACATGGTCAAGGTCATATATCCCCAATATCTTCACTTCTTCTCAATCCTATTACCCATTATACGATCTATATCTCAATTCCACTTCATTTAATTGTCATAAATTCTTATATACACCTACACATACTATATATATATATATATATATATATATATAATAATCATCGTATAATAATAATTTTTGAAAAACAAATCTAGTTCTGTTTTATTTTATTTTT
>KZ652700.1:14602-68166 GCA_001010745.2 Gerris buenoi | reverse complement strand
TAAAGGCTATTATATATAATTATATATATATATATATATACATATATATATACATAGTTCATCGACACTGTATAAGAAGTCCACAAACTTAGGTTTATCACGAAAGTTAGTCCTGGAAAACTGTAAAACTATTGAATAAAACCAAATGTTACTAGGCAGCTTCACGTGGATTAAACTCCCAACATTTATTTCCATTTATCAAGCTTAAGTTGTACTTTTCTTAATTTATTATAATGAATTGTTAAAACATTATGCTACCCTTCGCATTTTCTACTGGAATTACAACCATTAAGCTACAATAATCATAAAATTTGTTTATTTAAGCCTTTTCTTTTGTATTAACTACTTTAGATAAAATTGGTTAAAAGGAGATTGAATTAATTATTTCGAAGAATTCAATAAGTAACACAGTTTAAAACTTGTTTTCCAATGATTGCATTTCCTTAAAGCTTAACTCAGTGTGATAGCTTATAGTTTGCTTCTAATGTGCTGAAGAATCGTGTGGAACGGTGCGGTATCCTTATATTTAACTATCACTTACCTTTAAAACACATGAGTAGTCATATTTACCTTGTGACATAATAAGGGAGGGAGTATTGTGCTGGCACGAAAATGCGCTTTTTGAGATTTTTGAAGTGGTTTTTAAAAATTTTAGTGTGTCGTCTATCGACTGTGCAAACGCGTGGAGCCATAGATATTATGGAATCGAATTACTTTTGTTAGAGCTGGTACTAAAATTGTATAAAATCCTTTTAAGACAAATATTTACAGATTTCAATAACATCGGACAAATAGTTTTCGATATATTATATGACCATTCACAAAAATGTTAGCGTTCGTAAAAATACTGGTTGGCAGACCCCCAGGAAACCAAATATTTTCCCTGGTGTCTTAAACGTATTGCAACCAGAAAATTTTAAATTTGGAGACAGTTGTTTTGATATTACTTGTATTGTCTAGGTCAAAGATGGTTCAACACCTGCTTCCTCTTTTAGTCTAGGACCTTACTATCATTCTAGCGATTCCAACTTGCCCTTTACCTTGCTTAACGCTTCCGAAAAATCAATTGTTGCTCCCAGCTTAAATCCCAGATATGTAATGCGGGTTTACATGAGTTTACGTGATTTGCTTAAAAATTAATATAACATAGTATCGAGCTATGATTAAAGAAACACTTGCGTAAATCAAATGAACAAACAGTTTAACTCTAATCAAATGCTGCAATGTGTAATTAAATTAGTCTGGGAATAGTTTAATCTGATAAAAAGAGATGATGATGGTCCTAAAAAAAGATGTGAAATAGGGAATAAAGAGGCGTTAGATGTCTGGCTAAAGAATATTCTCTGAGAGCGAAGACTCATAGTAACCGAAGCAGCTGAAGATCGAACCCACTTGAACCGAGTAAAAGCTCTCATCTAACCCAACCCATCTCTTTTATGTCTACTGAAAACTCCGTCCCTAACTCCTTCAATTTTTTTTATCTTAGGCCACGCTCTTTATCCTATTCATAGGCAATTTTGTAAGATGAAAAGTGCATTTGATCCGACAAAAAGTCAAAACTATCAAAGGAAAAATAATAATTCTTCTTTAACACGTAAAATATTCAAATAGCAATAAAATTATGAACTTTCCTAAGATTGAAACAAACTAAACTTGAATTCAGTTGATATGATACTAATCTACTACTATGGGATTTTAAAGTTTTAGATTTAAGACTTTAACCTAAATACGAATCAATATCTTAAGCAAAAATTGCTTAACTTCTAAGCAATTAATTAAAAATTATATAACCTTTTGAATTCCATTAACAAATATATTAATTATACTAATGGTGTTTTCGATTTTTCTGTTTCAGGTGAGTTGGTTCTTCCTACGATATATTTGGTAAAAGCTTTAATTAAGATTATACCGCTGACAAAGTAATGTTGATTTTAGACTATTATTATAGAGTATAAGAAATACATTGGATTCTTCGTCGTAATGTGGGATTGACCTTAAAACACTATTTTTACTGTTAGGTTTAACAACACTTCTTTTAATGTTAAATCAACAAATTGCCAGAAACATCTCAAATATAAAATAAATATTCAACGCAAACCTCCTCTGTTACGCGTTTATACAAATCTTACTGTAAAAAACCGCTTTACGCAAAACATTTGTGCTTTACACATAAACTTGAGTTAGCAGTCCTAAGACTATACTTAGCAACCCCAATAATGTATCCAGTGATGTAAGAAAATTTCTGGCATTTACTCTTTAAGTGAAATATGTAATAGATATTGGCCAGGCTTGTTGAGGCCCGGTTAAAATAAAAGACGGATTTTCATAGAACCTATTTCCTCCTAACTTCCACAACATTAGATCTGTTTCGTTGAAATACCCTTAATAGGCAATTATTTTTGTTGTTGCGAGTATATTTTCGTTTACATGTTATGGTTCTATAACATTGTAATGTCGATCGATAGTGAAAGAGACAGTTTTCTTGTCGAGATGGATGAGGAAAAAATAATAAAGTTTTAACAAAACAATAAAAAGAAAGAAAATATTCTAAGGCTGGCATTGTTAAGGCGTGACGATGACTACTTCGTAGGACGACTGTGACTGTTGGTTGCCTCCCGTGAGGCAACCAATAGTATCCTCTCGTTTGATTCTTTGGTGTGTAATTCGTGACGAACCCCGAATCACACTTATTGGGTTCCCACAATTATTTGGTACGGTCCGTAGGGTCTCCATCGTCTCTTTGAAAAAAAGGATGCGGTTACACTGTATAAAGTTGATGAATCAGCTTTGGCGGGTTTCTTAAAGTCTAAACCCTTCCCGCAATTTTCTTTGGTCCTTAGAAATAATTGGACAGTTTAAAGCCTATAGATGTTAAGTGACCGCTGTTTTCATTCATCCTTATTTCTGTAGAGATTAAGGTTTTTTCCATTATTAATACTCTTAATAGGAAATTATTTTCCATAATTTTGTTCTTATAAAATATAAAAATCTTATTCATGAAGTTAATGAAGAATAAATAGTTTTAAGGGACTTATTGTCCTTTTAATCCTTTAAATATAATACAAATTTATTAATATAACTTAATTTTTGTACTTCAAAGCATCCCTTTCGACAATACTTAAGTTTTATTTATTTTTCAACACAGAAAGAAATAATTATCTCAACTCTTAATTCTTTTATTTATTTATTATTATTTTTTTTTTCACATTAATGAATTTTATTTACATTTAAAATATGAGAAAAACCTCAGAACAAGGAAATTCCATTCCAGGTGGTCTAAGTAAACTTGTAAACTAATATTATTTGCAAATATGTATTATTTCGTGATATTTATATTTTATCATGCGTCTTTTATTTATTTATTTTTTTTTTTGAGATTGTAATCGTTAAAACTTTGACTGGAAGAGAAAACCTGGGTGCGGACTATATGTTTTCAATTAAACCTATTGCTTGCAATGTTTGGGGTTATATCCAATCAAAATGATTCGATGACCTCACTAGGGGCTTTTGTATCGTGCATTAGGTACTTGTCACCCCAAGCTGTTACAGCTGAGAGAATACGGCGGTATTTCGTCGGAACAGCTTCCCTTCTCAGTACAAAAGCACTTATTAGCCCGACCATTTTCCCTGATGTGGCGACCTCTTCAACCTTCACAGTCGGACGATTCCAAAACGCCATCCGCAGGTTATTCCCGCACCCTCTAGGCCTTTATCTACATCTGCCTTTCACCGCCTCAGGCCTTTTTTTAAGTGCCTTAACTTAACGTTTAGCAACCACGGTATGGCTTATTGGTACTTGAGATTCCCCTTTGCTCTCCTTCCCAGCTTAAGTCGTGCTTAACTGTTTTGTCCCGCCTCCAAAAGTCAAAACTTAACGACTTTTCTTTGCTGTTTGATAATCTAACTTTTTTGATAAAATTGTGCCAAACTTCTTCTTTAAAGACAAAATATCAAAATTACATAACTGGGATTCTTGAATAACTGCGTGTGACATTTCATTAAACAACAAACCCTGTTATTTGAATTTGTAGTTTTATTTGGAAAAGAGACGTTGGCTATATTGTAGAAACATAAGGTAGCTAATATTACTGCATTTAAAGCTTTGAGAAAAGATATATGATCCTTATTATATTAACGCAACAATTTTGCTCCTCCGTGTATATGGCGGGGTTTTCCAGGTCAATAATTAATTTTTTGTCTTTATTTTTATTTTATTCCATTAAACCAAACTTGAAAGTCGCAAGAGATAAAAAGAAAGTTTAACGAAAGAACAAAAGATACTTTTTAATAAAACAAATGTGTCTCTCGATTTGATTGGAAAGTTGAAAATAAAATATATGTGTTGGATAAAGTTTTAGCTTGGGATCGGGAAAAACAAATCTTCTGTCCCCTGAGGGAGCAGTTACGAGATTTCAGGCTACAAGTTTTTCCCCTTTAGATGAAATGAACCGTGTAAAGTTTTTCGCGAGTCCTTTCGTCTTTTATAAACTTACTATTGTAAGCGAGCTACTTTGGAATTTTTCTTAAGTGTAAATTAAATTGAATCATCTTATGGAAGATATCCAAAATCAATGTATAATTACGTCAGTAAATAACGAATTATTATAGTCAATACCTTGTTCCTATTTTAAACTTTTTTTAATTAATATCTTAAGCGATGTATTATGACTTAATACACAGAGCAAAAAGTTATTAGTTTAAACATCGCACATGATCTCAAAACAATTTAATATTTACCTCCTGCGCTTTGGCTTCTCATTACAACACTCTAGGTTTTTCTGTGCCACCCTTAGAGTATTGCATTACAAGAAGCATCTTAAAAATCTCGGACAACAATATTATCTACCTCTTGATTTAAAATGAATTACAATTATTAATTTGAATTAAAATTAAAAACAGTAATTTTAATGATATATTTAATTCAATTTATGACCAACAGTTATTAAACAAGTTAAAAGCTGGTGGTTTTATAAGTTAAAAACTGGTATCCAGCAAATACAAATAATAGTAACTGCAACATTTATTTTATTTTTTTATTTTTTTTTAAATCATATTTATAATTATTAATTCTTTATCTTTCAAGTATAAATCAATAAATTACTTATGAATATGAATTAATAAAAATTACTTTTGTAAATAAAATTAACTCTGTGGTTTTAGCATTTAAATTTTAATTGTATAAAAAAGCTCTTTTACTTACTATGAAGTTTAAAATACTCATTATTTATTCATTTGAGAAGGTAAATTATTTTCACTTTAAATACATATAAAATAAATAATTTAAAACATTATGCAATGCTAAAAAAAAATAAGGTTTTAATTTTAATTTGTATTGCATTTTTAATTAAAAAAAAGAAAAAAAAGTAATTTTAATAAAATTGTGACGCGATTTAAACATTCTTTTTGAAGTGATCAAATTTTCATTTTAAGAGGAAGTTTTTCATTTAATCATTTTGGAATTTTCAAGCAGACAGCATACAGTTTCAAAGTGTTTCAAGGGTTTTTTTGGCCTAGTGTTTGTACGTTGAAGGACTTAATAGATGAATATACAAGGTAATTGAATTCTTATATATCTATTGGTCATTGATTTTACAAAATATTGAAGTTTAAAATTGTCACTCTGTTTAATTTACAGGTGTCAAATTGCTTTTACTTACCTTCTCTTACACTCATTGTATATATTTATAGTATATTTAATTATTTTATTAAAACGATTTTAATAAATTATTGTCAATACATTAACCTATGCAATTAATATCTATAATAATATAATTCAACAGAGTATCTATCTCAACAAAATGTCTATAATAATAATTCAGTACCTTCAAATACTCTAAGAATTCAAAGAACCAAAACAAAAATTGTTTAAATTTCTTGAAAAGGCTATGAGGCTATGCATTACTTCCATATTACTATCGTTATAGAATCCTTTAAAACTGTGCTAATAAATAATCCTCGTTTCTTTCTACTTCACCACGATATTTTGTTATAAATTAGAAATTAGATCATATTGTATGATTTAAGTTAAACTTATTTTTTTCTTTCCATGAAGTTATAGGTTGGAAACAAAATAAAATTGGCAAATGGTCAATGGTCTAACATTGTTGTTTTCTTACTGATTTAATGTTCTTTGTATGGGATTTTTTTTATTAATTTATCCGGGTGTTAAGCGTAAATATCTAATAGAAACCAGAGAACATTTTTGGTCCCGTGTCTGTCTGTCAGTCTATCCAAACAAATCTTAAATCTACTCGGTTAATTTTTATGAAATTTGGGTCTTAGGTCATAATTATTAGTCCATTGTTGTCCACATAAGTCATCAATCATATAATACATACAACCTAATATTTTAGAATATATTTTTAGAAACACATCTTGTCATAACTAAACTCTGTGGCGCGATAGCCCGAGGAAGGCCTAGACCTACCAAAGGGCTAATACATCTTATAATTCACGGGGTTAGTGTGCCGCTCCACCTGCTGTATAAACCTTACAATTGTCTTAACATTGAAACCTTGCGATTGCAAGGTGTTCATCGAGTGGAGGACTATCATTGTACTTAATTTATATTCGTGTGACCATTTGTCCAGTCGATTCTTTTTTTTTTAGATTCCATGATAACCTACTCTTGATCTATACCTGACTAGTACATATATGTTTTAGTTTCTTTTCTTCTTTGTAAGCTCTTTTGAATATTCTTTGTAAACTTCTTTCCTCGAAGGAAAAGTCTTATAAACATTGAATTATTTGGTAATGTTTTATAATACATATATTTATAAGAAAAGGAAGGAGTTTACCCTGAGGGAAATTATGCCTGGGGGAACGAGACAAAGGAAGTTGAAAATTTTCTCTTTGAAAAGGCTAAGGACTAATATTAAGAAAGTAAAAGACCTTTAAAGTCTACTCACAAGGCTGTTTATATAGAGCAGGTTTGAGAGAGGAGGCAGGTTATACTTGCTAAGGTTATGTCTAGGTTTACGCATCAGGCTGCAGGTAGAGGGCAAAAGTTAGTAAAGCAGAGATTGTCTTCTGAACCCTTTATTTCAGGTGACTGGACTGACATAAAGACAGTCCCTTATCTTTACTCTCTCCTTCACAACTTTCACTCACGCTTTCTTTCTACCTTAATCTTAATTTTTACATTTAGAATATAATCCTCTTTCTCATTTATCTTCCATTCTCATTTTGACAATTCAAAGAACTTACATTTCCAAGCTAGCAATATAACAATATGCTCAAGATATCTTATTATATCATAGAAACTAAATTTAGGCCAAGAAAATTTAAATCATGTATGAATAGGTAAGTAGGTACCTATTCCTGCCATTAAATTGCTCGTTCTAAACCAGCATGAATATGATGAATGATGGTTCAATGTGAAATTAAAGTAGTAAGTATAAGAGAAAATGCTATTTCAGTTTCGTTTTTTTCTACCTCACAATTGTTAATAACTTTTGTGAACCTAGAATTAATAAAAAAAAACACAATTTTTTTTTATATTACTATAAATCATATTTAAATCATATTACAAGGATTTATATAACTAAAGTTTATGAACGGTTTGTTATTCAAGAGGAGTATGTCATTATTTTAGGGAGGGATTTTGTGACTGGGGAGTGCCGGAGGAGAAGAATACAAAATTTTGGTAGCCCTTGATATGGGAAGGAGTGAAGTAGGCACGTGGA
The DNA here is from genome assembly GCA_001010745.2 of Gerris buenoi. Classification (NCBI taxonomy): domain Eukaryota; kingdom Metazoa; phylum Arthropoda; class Insecta; order Hemiptera; family Gerridae; genus Gerris; species Gerris buenoi. The sequence goes on along the minus strand of KZ652700.1, from coordinate 60,481 downwards.
AAGGGATGACTGATAGCCAAATGTCTCGGACAGAGAAAAAGGGGGCCTAAAACGCAAGCATTAACTTTATTACGAGCCAAGTAACAACATCACTTATATGGGGGAAAATTTTTCCGACATAAATCCATATTTTCCAACTGAAAAACTTTATCTTAAAGGGTACTTTATCTCATGGTGTTTACCACAGAAATTAATTTCAATTATTATCAACTTTGTTGTGGAACAGATCTGTCAACATTACCCTTTAAAACTTTATTACTTATTTCTAGATTGTTTTTATAAGTGTCATAGTCTACACACACACAAGCAAAATTAAATCTCAGTGTTTTCTTAAGTGTCCTTGTTATCTGGAAATATTTTTTTCATTTTAGAAAACTAATACAATTATTAACTAATCGCTTCTTTGTTTTTAATTTAATGAAGGGATAGCTTATTAATATGTAATAATTATTTTTTTTTTTTAAAGATTAAATGTTTTGCTTTAAATTTATTGAAAATGAACTGTAAAAGACTTTATATGGAACAAAATAAGAGAAAATTGTTTCCCTGTTTAGCTTAGCTTGAAAATTTACTGCATAATGGTGGAGATTTATTGTGCCGTTTTTCACATGGTTTTATCTTCTCCCCTCTCAGCTTTCCGAAATCCGTATTAGCTTATAGGGATCTCTCTGATTACTAAGGATTTGTTTAGGTGAACGTGTTAGGATATTCATGGTATTACTATTTATTGTGTATGCAAAAAAGTAATTTTAGAGACTATGTAGCATTTCAAAGGTTTTTTATAGCCCCATGTAATTTTTAGTAAATTACAGCATAAATATTAACATTAACATTTTTTATTTCCGTGAAATCCCAATTAGTGCTTCTAATTGAAAAACAAAATAAAATCTTGTTTTATGCAACGTCACTAATTATAATCGAATTGTTATTATCTTTTAACAATATCAAACTGTTTAAAAAATGCAATAATAAAAATAAAAAGTCCAGTCATGCACCATGACTTAATGAACGATTTTTCAAAGAAATCTGCGTATTATTGGCTTATGGTAATATAGACAAATTTTGGTTTAGAATTTGGATGGGTGAAAAAAAAAAATGTTTGGATACACACGGGTACGGGTTACAAAAGTCAAAATAGTATTTACCCTTCAATGTGCACATCGTTGGAAAGCTCTTTAAGAGTACAGTAATTGTTGTTATGTACACTTTTATCATATTTTCATATTAAAGGGGGGTAAAAGGGAAAAAACACAATTTTATGCTATTTTTGACCCAATTATGACCACATTTTTGTCAAAATGTGACCCCTAAATGAACTCCAAAAGTTCTGGTTAACGAACTCGTCCTTTCTTTTGATATTACTTACTTTTGATATGCATACTAAGGGGAGATATCGTCTGGATTGACACAAATATACATACATACATAAAAAAAAGTGTTAAAAATTTAGGAATTGATTCAGAATGGTCTAAAATGAATTTCCATGGAAAATTGTTTCAAAAATTCGTATTAAAAAAATGTTGAAGCCATTTCAATAGCTTAATTTTCTTCGAAAATTCGCTAAAACATAATAATAATTAATATAAAAATACCACTTTAAAAAACTGGTGTTATTTTCAACTTTTTTTTTTTTTTTTTTTTTTTTTTTTTAAGTGGTTTAAAATTGGGGTAATAGGTGTGCCATGAAACTTACAAAGCAAAGTAATATAAGACCAGTAAAAATCAAACTGGTCGTCTATTATCTTTTTCTTACTTTTCCAATTATTTCCTTTCCTAGATTGTCATGTTCAAAAATTTACAATTTAAGTTCATCATATTTGATTTTTTTCATATGCCATTGATATCCGTGCGCACATTATTTGCATAAATAATATTTTGATTACCGAAGGTAATGGAAGCTATGTGATCGTTCCGAAGAACGAAAAAAAATCCAAGACAGTAATCCGTTTGGGATCAGGGAACATTTGGTTCTGTGTATGTCTGTCGGTGTGTCGTTCAATTTTTGCGAACTAACATTTATTAAAAACTACACGTCCAATTTTAATGAAATGTGGATAGTAGGTCATAATTAGCTCATTGTTGGTGCCATAATATAAGTTTCAACCTTCTGCGCTTATTTTTTTTCTCTTCCACATGCGCTCAAACATACAATTATTTACACTTACACCTATAGCTTTAAAATAACTTATCTGATTTGTATAAAACTTTTATAGTTTATTGAAAGTAGTCTGCAGGTAGCCATATATTTATTTGATTTTGCTAAATTGATACTTTAATCTATGTAAAAAATCCAAACAATTTTGACAGATTAAAAAAACGGGGAAACAATATGACAAATTAGTCAATAATGGATTGATTAATTGTCAATAAAGTACATAAATTACAATCAATAAAGTACGTGATAGGATGTAAGAAAGCTATATTATTATTATTATTATTTTTTTTTTTTTTTTATTTTTTTTTTCATTATAGTTTGTTGTTTGTGGAAAACATCTGAAAGAATTAAAGCAAAGAAAGTAAAGCTTTTTTGAACTATTAAACACATTTCATATTTTATTTTCCGTAATATTGTTTCTTTTAATTATTTTTCTGGGGAATTAATATAAAAGAAAACTATTTGTTATTCTTGTAATGTATCAATTAATTTTTTACTTTCTGTCAGATATGCCTAAATTAAATGTAAATTTTCTTGTATTGTTTCCCTTTTAAATAAACATTTTCCTTTTGAGATTACTCAATTGGCTTTACTAAGAAATACATTAGTTAATTTTTAATAATTGTCAAATTGTTATAATGATTAGATTTCCTTGTCGTTATAAGTTAGTTGCTCAAAGAAATTATTGAATAAATAGATTTATATTTTATTATAAATAGTTTAAAATGTATTATTGTTTTCTATCTCCAGGGATTTTCAAGTTCACAGACTTCCCTAAACTGGATTGAATCCGTCTTGGCAAAGCTTTTTGTCATAAAGTTAGAGATTGTCACGGTTTTCCGTCTTAGAAACTTAATGCCCTCCTTGTGAATTAAACTTGCAATGTCAAGATGGAAACTCTCCTTCCGTTTCATTCTGGGAATAATCATGAGACTAAAGGAAACTTTAAAGTAATTAAAATTCCTCAATTATTATTTTCCACCTTCAGTTGTCTCGACAAATCCTTGTATAGAGAAACGGAATTAATTTTTGACGTATAATGCATGTTGTATTCAAACTCGTCTCAATATTAACGTGTGTTAAATATCAATTTTAAATGTCTCAATATTAAATTTTATCAAATATCAGAATTATAAGTGCATATATGTATATTTCAGAACAAATAATATGTATTAACTTAATAGAAATTATTAGTTAGGAAAGGAATGCCGAAAGATAATTTTTTATATCCAACTGTTAAAAACTTACAATTGTTTTGTATCACTACTTGTTGTAAAAGCAGGACTTTTAAAAATTGTTTAAAGATTGCAAAAAAGATCTGCTATTTGATTCGAACCATTCATGTGTAACTTTAACCAAATTTCCTTATCTCAGTCTGTTTTAAGTGTCTTTCAAATAAGTTTAACGGTTTCTAAAGGCTTAATTACTTTTTATTTCAATCCCTTATATTTATATTATATCTGTGTATTGTAGGTAAAGGGCACTATATCCATTTTTTACGAAATTCAGGTTTTAACAGTTTCCTATTCATTTTTCCCCCTTTTTAGAGGTACAATGCACTATGTCCTAAAACTAAAATTCACGGATTTAGCCAGTTGGAAAATCCGATTTAGCCAGTTGTACCTCTAAAAAAGGGGAAAAAATTAATAGGAAACTGTTAAATCCTCAATTTTTGGAGACAGTGCCCTTTACCTCCAATGCACATAGATATAAGGAGCAACTTGGAGAATGAAACTAATATGATCTAAGTTAAGGGCGTTTATGACCTCAGCTGTCTAACACCCGACAAAAGAAATGAATTAATATTCTTATATTGGTCCTGAAAAACCCTTCAGTAACCCTTCCTTCTTACCATGGAAATATATTTTAGGAAAGTATTATTCTGATTAATAGTATTAAAATTCAGGAATTATATTTTGTAGTATGCAATTTTACAGCTCATAATAAAGTTCTTATTCTAGGATTTTATTGAATTACAGAATAAGTTTATATTTCTCTCACTTTTAATCATGTGACTTTAGGAGTTATCTGCTGGGGAAGTTTACTCTCTTAACACTTAAAAAAAAATATATGGCCATTCCTAAAATTTCCTTATAAAACTGAGTTGCAGACATTCACTCATAAACACGTAAGAAAACATTTAATTAATTTTAAGATTTGTTTCTTTTCTGATATTTCATAATATATTAAATAAAATGATATTTTAATATACCTATGTATTTGTTATACCTATATAAATACCTATGAGTTTCGTTGGAAAAACCAAAAAAAGAAACCCTCATAGTTTCGTTTCTGTGCCTGTCTGTCTGTCTGTCACTCTGTACGGTTCCAATAACTTTTAAACCAAAAGAGATAAAAACCTGAAACTTTCCAGTATCAAAGATCGTTTTGACGCGCACACAGGAAAAATATAGCGAACTCAAAATTATCAGCTGTTCAAATTAAAAATGGCGGATAGTTCAAGTAGCGAAAATTTTTTTTTTTTAAATTTTAAGTGGGGTATTAAATGAAATGTATTAAAGTGTAGATTACAAATATATATACCACTTAGGCTTAGTGTTTAATTTTCGGCGCCATTTTTTCAAAAAACATCGACATTTTGCGTGTCCCCCCCCCCTAAAATCGTACTTCCGCTGTTACTAAAAATATAGAAAAATATGCAAAATGTGCGGTCTGCTGTGCCATAGAAAAAATAAGATTAACCATTTGATTTGATTTACTGGAAATCCAAGATGACGGATAATTCATGTCACTCGGAAAAAAAATATTTTTTAAAAATTTTAAGTGGGGTATCAAATGAAAGTAGATTAAAAATATAATATATACCACTTAGCCTTTTTATAACCCTTTTTACGTGAGACTTTACGCCTTACCAATTTATTTTAAATGACGTTAAAAATAAACACCTCTCTTCTTTACTTTGTATCCCAAATATTGTTTTTTGATGGTATTACTAGGTGTTCAATAAATATAATCAAAACATGTTGGTTTTCATTTATATTTTAGATATAACGTTTCGACCCTTCTCTGCGTTTTTAAGGTCATTTTCAATCACATTGTTTTCTAAAAATGAAATACATTAATAATAATTCGTCAAAATCCTTTCTGATCATGATCATATATTTTTTTTAAATGCTAGGGACAATCGTTTCAGTAAGTCTTAAGATATCTATCTTTTTAATACCTGGTTGTTTTCTTTATGTTTCTGAATACTAATGCTAATACGATAGTATAAGCGAAAGTTTAATTTGTATGTATGTTCAAATCACAATTTCAAAATTTGTCAGACGAGTTTTGGATATTTTAATTTTATTATTACTTATATATTTTTTTACTTTTAAATTTATTCGGTTTACTTAGTAATACTTGGTTGTTATTTTGTCTCCAATACAGAAAAGGTTTTTTTCATGATTTTTTACCCTGTTAAATCCCCGCCTGGCTTTAGTCTCCTAGATATCTGGTCGTCGGTTTCTAGAAGCTTCATGCTCGATTTCCTTCCACTCTTATACTTCTAAATCCCCTCTTACCGTTTCTAATTCTTCGGACATTTTTCCTTCGGCGAGAGTTGATTCCCTCTTTTTCTCTCTTGGATTTTTTCTCGGTGGACATCTTCTACTTATATAACTTGAATAGTGCGTGAATTCGATTTATAGCTAGGTATTGTTGATAGCAGCCCTTGATTGTAGTTGGATTAACTATATAAATGATAGGTCTCGGACTAAGTCTTTCCTACACTTGTCCCTTATCCCTTATCCCTTATCCCTTNCGCCCCCCGCACCCGCCTTGGTACGCCACTGGATACCGGTGTGCTTCGCTAAGGAGTGTTATTTTAATTTGATAAGTTTATAAACTACCATCAGAAACATTTAAATTATTTTACTGTGTGAAAATGTCTAGATTCTATCCCTCCCACTTATTTCAATACCCCTTCCTCTTTGATAAGATAATTTGCAAATATACCATATTTACCCCCCTCCTAAATTAAAATATGACAAAACTGTACATAACAACACTTATTGTACTCTTAAAGAGCTATTCAACGATATGCATCATGAAGGGTACTCATTACTTTGATCCCGTATTCATTACTTGCACCCCGTTCCCCTGTGAACCAAAATTTAAATTTCGAAAATTCATGTAGACAGATATTTTCCCCTTGCTTTGAAGGTTAAGTGAGCAAATTTTCATCGAGATCGGACTAAAACGGTAGATTTATTAATATTTTATTTAATATACACATAAATAAATACGTTGACTTTTACATAAATCGATCTTTTATATAAATCGATTCAGCATAAAGTAGGCTTTTTACGAAAAGGGAAGCAAAATCGAATTACCTACATTTATATCCTTCACAAATCTATGTCTTTCTGCTGTAATAGGCGAGATGCCTAGTGTATATAACGTTATACAAGTGAAATTATTATAAGTGAGGTCGATAGTATACTTTTTGTATAAGGCTCTTCTTTAAGTTTAAGGTTCTACATATTTCCATTTTCAATTCTAATACCTCTAACATCCCCATTATTTAACTTTTATAAGCTTTGTTGTCTTAGTGGCATCAAGGTCACGTAAAATCCAGATTCTAGGGTTAATAGCTCTCATCTTAGTTAATAAAAGTACGAGCTTATGTAATGTCTCTATAATGTTATTTGTTTTTGTTGTTGAAAGGATTTCTACGTGTATTTCTGTATCTTGTCTCTGTAAGTTAATGCTGTCATTAAGACAAGGAAAAAAACCTAGTGGGAGATTTTAAAGAGGCTTTTAATTCTTATTTGTAAGGACCAGCGTGTAATTCCTTGTAATCTTTTTACGGGTGCTGTTTCGAGAGCACCCTTGTAAAGCCCGTGTAATACCAAGATTCAGTTGAAGCCAAGAGCGCATTGAATGGGCCTTCGTTCCTCCCCCGTATTACTTATAACTCCCCGATCATTAGACCTTCTAATTACACCAATTAAACGTCCATTACACCTCCTCATTCTTCTTTTTCCTTACCCTCACTTTTATTAACTGGAAATTTTGTTATCCTTTATCTGAGGTTTAATGAATTTATTCTTCCTCTCATTGACTTAGAATTTTAGTTTCTTGGATGTTCATACAACGTCTTTTGTTCATGTTTATTATACATTATATAGTTACAAATAAAATCAAATGTTTTAAAAATCAAATGCATCGCGTGGCTATACCTTTGAAGCGAGCGTATAGTAATAAATATGTATTGAATTTTGAAAAAAATAGATATTCATTAATATCAAGAATCATGATGCATGATGTGTTAATAAAGGGTATGATAGTAGTGCAGCGGCGTAAGATAAAAACTTTGTTTTTTTCTTCTAAACGTTTAGGTCTGCTTTAATAGTTTTAACGATCATTATTAATTTTTAGCGTGGCGCTGTTGGTTTATCTACAAAATGTTATTTGCAAAAAATGTATTTTAAAAATGTATTTGCAAAATTCGTCTCATCGAATAGATAAAGAAATAATTTTTCCCGTCCTAAAATTCCAATTTTAATTTTGATGCGCACGATTACGCGAGCGTTGCGCGCGAACGCTTGGGCAAACAACATTGTCCAACGAACTCGATCTGAGCATTGGGAAAATGAACATGTGTACCAAATTTAATCGAAATCGGTCAACTTTTACTCAAGTTATCGTCGTTCAAGTTTCAGACACGGAGCTTATTTCGTTGAATGTTAAGAGAAACTATCAGTTTGGCCAGTTTCATTCGACTAATTCTCCATTAAGTTTAATTTCCATTAAGTATTATTGTATAATCATTTGTTCATACAATATATATTCACAAGATGGTCCGAAAAATGTATCATAAAACAATATTTATTAACTCTTTAGTAACATATGTTTTATCTTTTTGTTTCAGGTGAGTTTACTCAGTAAAACTACTTTTGAGTGCAATACTTTTAATTAGTAACATCTTTCCACTGTAAAGGTAACATTAATTGCATGCTTTAAATGGCCTTTTTGATTTATTATTACTTTTATTTTTACACAATATAAGTTTTCTATTCATACAATCACTAGAATTTGTTAGTAAGGCATGGGATTTTCTCATGTTCTGTCAATTTATATTCAACACAACCCATCTGGAAGCTTAAACTTTATTTATATTTTGTTTTGTTATTTTTAAATGAATAAATCTTTCAGACAAAATAGAAAATTTTTAGTAACAAGACCAGAGAATAATAAATCAACTATTTAACTATACACTTCCCTAATGATCATAAAATGTCATTTAAATTACATTATCTTATGTCCTTAATATCTCAAATTATGTTCTTTTAATTTGTTCCGATTAAACCAAACTTCTGATTTGATTATTATTACAGGAATAAAATAAATTACATTTTAAAATCATTTATAATTTAATTAATTTATCCTTCATACTACATATTTAATTTACCGTTCATTTTTATTTCATAGAAAATAATCAGGAATATATTATACATTCATACCATTATTACGATTAAAATTTCCTGAAGTGCGCAAGTTATATTTTTTTTATTAATTTTGCATAGCCGATTTTCCTAATAGCATTGAAAGGGGATTCTTCTTTATTTGTTCATTAAACTCTACCTATGTACAAAATTTCAAATTTCTAGGACGAGTCAATAGATCAGTGACATATAATATCAGCTTTAGGCTCATATATCTTTGAACTAATAAGGGTTGAGGATTGAAATTTTTATTTCTGGTTCAGTTTATAATGAACTGACCTATAATTAATTTTACACATCTAAGTGTCTTTAATAAGGTAATAGAGTGGTCCAAAATGCCTTCAGATGGTTTCAGTAAAGGTACGGCTGTGTTCGACTTGGCCGGGGCCCCAGATGTGTCCTCAGATAAAATTCAGTCCCATTTAATTATTTGTAAAGAAAAACCTATACGGTAATGTTAACCGTATACAAATAGCGACATTAACAATCTTATAAAAAGCAAGTGGTAAAAATAGTACCTATTTTTTTAAAATAAATCAAGAACCGCAGTTGTTATGTTTTTTTTTTGTTTTTTTAAAGCGTGTTTTTAAAATAACACAACTTTTTTACCCGACAAACCGACCTAAGAAATTTGGATGGTTTGTTTAATGAAGTTTACAGATGGTTCCATATTAATTTCAACCGTCAGCGCTTATCAAATTCTGCTAAATGGTTTTTTTTTTATTCATGTAAAAAATCAAACCATTTCCATCTATTTAAAAAAAAATATATGACAACTAATGGTCATTTAGCTTAATAATGAGTATGTATTAACCATTGTGTACGAAATCTTCCGAAGTAATGTTTTGATTAAAATAGTGAACTGTGTTCTTTTAAAATGCCATTGCCAATCATGTTAGCGTTTAAAATTTATTTTATATTCTTGATTTTGTGAATTAACCCTTTTGTAATTTTTTGAATCAGTTTAATTTAATAAGTATGTTTTACCTTTTATTCATATTTGTGGTCGAAATATTCCTAAGAAACATCTTGATTAATATAGTGTGCTGGTTTAAGGTCCCATCATTGTAATCATGTTAACGTTATAAATTTGTTGTATTATCTTCTTGATGTTATGTATAAATTCTCTTTATAGTCAATGTTAGTCATTCAAAATTCATCTTACATTAGCGTTATTTAGTTTGCCTAATCTTTCCGTTGTTTAATACACGACCTTAAAAAGCAATTTATTAATCGATGTAATGTGTTGTGTTATTCTAAGTTGCCTGTTGCATTATGTAATATGATAATATTATTTAGTTACCTTGATATTAGTTAGCTGTATTATTGGGACGGAAGTAGCAGTTGGTTTGGATGGCTTAATTAAATCTTCTATCCTGTGGCGCTTAAGCCAAACTTTTAAATTATAAAATATTAACAAACTCATAAATATTAATTTAGTTCTTATTGAAACTTAGTTATTAAAATTTTGCTGTGTCATTGTGAAGTGGAATAACGTTAATAGTTATCGTTGAAGACACCGAGTTTTATTCGCAGCTAGTTTAGGCTTTCCTCGTCAATGAATATAACTGATTTAGAATATTTTATGCCATTAATAATTGGTTTTAAACACACTAATTTGTTAATCTGTAGTGAGCTAGATGAATTTTACTAATAATGAACACTATTTCAACAATTAAGTCGAGTTTTCGATTAACCGACGTTTCAGAAAAAAAATGTAGTACCTTCTTTAAGGTATTCTACAATATTATATTTAGTATTATACTGAAAAGAACCCTCTGCACCTCGAATTATTATTATTAAGTCCTGAGCTACATGGAAATAATATTGTGGCAAACATCCTGTTTGTAATATGTATTAATACAGTGTAAACTCATCATCAATTAATATATGCATATTTTACGGTTACATACTAGGTATGTTGTGGTGTGGGTGTTATGGAGACCTCCCAGTTAGTTTAGAATTAACTCCACTGTATTCAGTTCCATAAATAGAGTTGTGATGATAAAGAAAGAAAATGGTTCTATCAAGTTCTTTTTGTGATCCTTAATGATGGTTTAAATGAAGTTCAAATGATGGTCCGACTTAACAGAGTAGTCACTCTATTCCTCTGTCCATTAATCTCTTCACGCTGCCATCATTAATGATTTAACTTTTATAGAAGAAAACGTTTAAGGATGCTGCTTCATCCCGTTTAATTGATTGTTAATCTTTGTGATAGTCAGGCAAGAAAATGTGATGTTGTTCACAAAAGTTAACACGTTAAAGACATATTTAGTGCTACACGAATGTTAGAGGTTAATGTTTCTTTGAAGAAAAGCTTGTAGGAATGTAACTATGTACCTTGACAAGACTGCAACTATGTATACTATTATTATCTAAGCAATATTATTATTATTAGATATTTTTTATTCGACTTTCTTGGGCACTATAAATATTAGAAGTTGTTTCAGTGCATCTTCCACAAATATAGGTTTAAAGTCAGGAATATTATAGAAAAAAAACAGTAATTCCAAAAGAACGAATAGATATTTCAAGCATAGTAATATCAGTCATTGAACCCACGGTAAGCGAAAAACATGATATTTTTGTTGCTCAGTCCGAGCCCATACTGTCAATCCGCCAGAGTTGCCACTCTATAACAAAAGGTTAAATTTAATTTAATTTTCCCTATTCCTGAACGCTTATCAAAATTCAAGATCCAGTTCCTAAAATAATCATCATAAAAAAAAGCATCGTCGGATGATATTAAGATTAAATGAACGCAATTTGCGTTCATTTTCAGGAAAAGGAGGGTTCATGTCATGAATTACACATCTTTCAGGGTTTACTTATAAGAAGAATATTAATATGTAATATCATAATCGAAGTATAAACTATTTCTTGTGAATTTAAAGTAAATCTTTTAACCTGTATTAACCAAGTCGGTAAATTCAAAACTTCGATTTTTGCTTTTGGCTGATCCTCAATACCCTCAATTTTTATTTAATTCACAGTTGATGTACACATATTTAGTATTTACGATTATTGTTGTTTTAAATAGTTATTTCTAGTGTAATCACTTGTAAGTAAATTTTAAAGACATATTTTACATTATAATCCTAAACACGGAGGTTCTTCATTTATAGATATACGATATAAAATACCGTTCCTTTAACTTTATAAATTTAGTTAAATTAACAATAAAATATAATAATGTTCTAGAAGACCGATATTATTTATTACTATTTTACAATTGATTTTATACATATAATTTTATCATGAAATTAATTAACATAGTTGCACACCTTTTTGAGTATTTATTCCTAAGTATATAAATACTACGTTGCGATACAAATGGGTAGCTATTTAGGTGAAGTTGCGTCTATTCGGTTACAAATGCCTTTATACTGTTTATGCAGCAATCTTCTAGATTCTAGAGCACTATCTTCTTTTTTTTAAATTAACATTATTTATGCAGTTAAAGGAATGGTATAGAAGGAGAAACCAGTGTACTTTTTTTTTAACTTAACTTAAAAGTCAATATATATGTAAAAAAAATTAAATAGGGCTTTAAAAAAACTGCGATTTGCTGAGTTCTGAAAAAACTGATTTTTTTTTTTTGATTTTATCCTTTAGTTCAAAGTGAGTTTAAGATTTATGTTTTTAGGGGATATCAGTTCGGACACAATAGGGTTTAAATGTAAAATTGCGTTAGAACAAATTAAATGGGGCATGAGCGATTTAAATTTGAACCCTATATGTGTCGGGAGAAGGGGGGGGGCTATAACACGAGGATATGAAACGGAACTCGGACAACACCCTCTCTTCCCTCTACTCCGTACAACAGGTCTCCTAGATGAAATTTACGACCAGGGTTTTGAAGCAATTATTTGTCCTCTTTTATGAGAGAATTTCAATCGTGAACTTTACATTCAATTTATTCCTGAAATAAAAAAAAAATATATAAAAAACAATATTATATATAAAAATTAATAATAATGAATAAAAACTCTTTTGCGGAATAAAAACTACCCAAATTGGATACATAAATATTAGGTTTATAAATGCATTTCCTTTGCGAGTATTCTTCCTTGAGATTGAGAAGTATTTTTTCATTGTCCATTTATTGTCAGTAGGTAGTTTCAGGAATGATGGGTCAACCATTGTATGCGTCTATAAATGTGATAATTTTTAATTATTATTACTATTTATTATATTTTATTTTTTGTACTTATTAGTCCAAGAGTCAGTAATATAATTAATTTAAAAATACCATTTTTGAAAACTGGTCTTAGAGAAATATGGCACCTTTTTTTTCTTTTTTTGGTTTCTGTATTCATCACCTTAATTCTTTCCATGTGCAAAATTTAGGAAAGATTGAAAGACGGGAGGTGGTTTAAAATTGGGGTAATAGGTGTGCGATGAAACTTACAAAGCAAAGTAATATAAGACCAGTAAAAAATAAATCACGAATTTATGGCCAAACGCTTATACTTCACTTTACTAGAAGATTCTAATTTTACCTGATTTCGGAATTCGTCTGTAACAATACACTTTACAAACTTAATATTATATTGAATAATTGTTATTTGCGTAATCTTCCTTCTTCAAAGATACCTTTTTCTTCGTTTTTGATTATATTTTGTACTCAAAATTTTGATTATGTAAGCTTCTTTTAAACTCGTTTCAACAAAAAAAAATGTATGCCTCCCAATTCAAAAATTCCTTTCAGACATCACGGTACATTTTTGATCGCCCTTCTATTGTACGTTCCACCACATCTTTAAAATTACTTATTAGATGTGGAATAAATTTCATCAGTTTGTAGAAAGTAGCTAATATTCATGTTAATATTAACCGTCTGTGGAAATTTAATATTGTCTAATTAATCCATTTATTCACATAAAAAGAAAAAATAATTATGACAGATTTATAAAAAAAAGGGGGAAAATTAAATAAATTATACAATAATGGGTCGTGATTCAAAACAGATCCAAAGCTCATGTGACTATTTTTCCAATAATAAGGATGCGGAACTTTTTTACTGAAACCTGTGTAAACCTATATCAAAAAATAAAGTTTGTGTTTATTTGCAAAAATGTATTCTAAAATATTATTTACTGTTTGTGCCACTCTTTGCTTTAGTTCATTTTAGTTTTATTTGTTTTTATAAATATTTATTCCCACTGCATAAATGTACAATGTACGCATATCTATAAAACAATATTTTTTTTTTTTATGAAAGTTAAAAAAAAATTGTAATGTTTATTCAAGTTAACAGTTAAATAAATAAAACAATATTTCAAAGCAACTCCTCCTCTGCAATGTGTAAAAAAATAAAAGTATAAAAAAATAAATAAATAAAAATATAATAAAAAAAATAAAAAAATAATAATAATAATAAAAAAAAAAAAAATAGTCTACAAATTAAGTGTGGCGTAGTGCTTCCTCGCATCCTAATAAGTACTTTATTGATTTTATGCTTTTACAACCCAGTATTGCCTAATTTATTTATTTAATTGTTTCCCTTTTTGGTAAAAAAAAAAATTGTCAAAATTGTTTAGTTTAAGAGTTCTTAATTACTTTTTCTTAAGTACTTACTTTTTAATTAATTAATTTTTTGCCCAGTTTTCCTTTTTCTGGTTTTCGAGTTTTCATGGGTAAATGTGTAAACATTAAATTGTATTATTAAAGATTTCATCAAAATTTATCATAAAAATAACAATTTATGATAAAACGAACTTTTTCTTATGAATCGATCCCGGCCTTTCTCCACCCGCGTTTAAATTTAAAAATAATCGGGTACGGGGTACCTCGGAACTTTTCCTCACTTCAAAGGCCACTAAAGGTGGCCTCTCCTGCTGCTTCGCAGCAGGAGGAAGCAGCATTGGACGTGGTCAGTACTTGGATGGGTGACCGTTCTGAATTAACTGATTTATTGTCATTCTTAAAAAAAACTTATTTTTAATACCTATATGTTATTTAAATATTTAAAGCTTGGCGGTATTTTGACAGATGTAAACTAACTTTGACGTCATCAAAATTATCGCACTAATAAATAATTATATTTGCTTATAACTTTTAAACTAATTAATGGAATTTCAGCGGGTTTTTTCATATTTGTTTCCTAATTTTTTCCGGTTCCAGCAATACGCTACATATTAAAAACCTATTTATACTTTCGGTATTATTAACCGTCTAAGTTTAAAAATTTAAAAATTGATAACTTCAAAATGGCGGCCAATATCAAAATGAAATTTAGTGGGCTTTGTTTTCATACAGAGAGGTACATTCGTGCCAAATTTCAACTCGATCAAGTCCATTTTTGATTTATTACGATTTTTTTAAATTTTTGCTGACTAAGCAAACTGGGTTCAAGATGGCGGAAAAAGTTGATTCTCCGGGCGGCACAACTACAGGTTAGGACTGATTTTTCTGCCAAGTTTCAACTCTCTGGGTTAATTACCTTGAGTGCTACGATGATAACTCACATACATACAGACGTCATGCTGAAAACGACTCAGGATAATTCTCTTGAAATCTCGAAATTAATTTTTTTGGTGAAAACAATACTTTTCCTACTATAGGTAGGAAGAGTAAAAAGAATTTTTGGGGGGTAGTGCGCCAAAGTTGAAGCTCAAATTCATTTTTCGATTTTACCTCGGGGTATGATTTTTCTTGCCAAATTCCGTCCAAATCGGCCTAGTAGTTTAGACTCCACCCTTCGGCACAGGCAACAGACAAATATTTTTGTTTTTTTTTTGTTTTGAGGACACAGGGTTCCTCAAAACGTACAAATCCATCAAAGTCTTAAAATCCTATTTTTGGCGCTATTACAATACTTTCTCTTATATGAGAAAGTGTGAACAAAATTTGAGATTTAATAGGATTTATGTTGAAACACTAATATTAAATAAACACACAAAGCACTATAAATTTACAACATGTAAATAAAAATATGACTTATGTTAAAGAAACACATAAGGAAATTTAGTTATGAACCTTCCTGGTGTTTTTCTTTCTTGTTATATTTATCAAAAAATAAAGAAGAGTGGAAAAGCTGCCTGAAGTAGAAAACAGAAAACATATATTGTTGTACTTTTTTCAAATAACGCAAGCGGAAAATAAAGAAAGAAAGAAATTCCAGCGGGTTATTCTGATAATTTTTTTTTTTTTTTTTTTTTTTTTTTTTTTTTTTAATTAAATGGATTCTGAAACGACCTTGTTAACACAAAATATGGAAAAAGTAAGAAGGAAAAAATAAAAATATGTTGTTACTTTTGCAAAAGATACATTGCTCAAAGATAAATATTATTACCTAATATGTTTTTTCCGTATTCACCTTTTTGCAGCTATTTTTTTTTTTTTTTTTAATATAACACGTCTGCTCGGCCATCACTAAATCATGAGTGGAACGAGATGGGGTTCGATTCTTCGGCGTGACACTCTGATTTATATGGCTCACTATTGATCACATCATACTCGCTTCGGCGGTACATTGTACTTATGTATGGTGTGTGAAGTGGCTGCAACTGCCGCGGGCGTAAAAAGGGCCTAAGGTATGGCCTAATTGCAAGGTTCGAACAAGTGGTTCGTCCTACCTGTTCTAGTAGGAAGTACTAGACTACTACTACTAGTTAATATAATGTCAGAAATAATTTATAGTACGGATCATTCTTGTGGTAAATCCGTTCCTTCCTATATTTATAAGACGTACTTACAATTTATGCTATTCCTTAAAATGACCTACATAAACGCTCCCACATTTTATATTTTGGTAACTATTTCTATTAATATGATATAAGATGATTCTACATCTAAAAAGCAGCCAAAAATTAGACGACTCTTATGACATTGATAGTTTTTGGGCTGGGAGACAGAAGAAATTGGCGTTAAAAATGTGGTACGTTTAATATAGTATATTGTATCAGGAAGTTAGGATTTAGCCGGAGTTTGCATGGTTTTCACTTAAGTTCTGTATATCGCCACCAGGAGCGAATTTTTTAACATAATACCAGGAAGTAAAGTAGGTATTTGTGAATGAGCAACATTTGACCGCAATGGCTGACAATAATGGCCGGGCTATATTGATTATAATCTAGAAAATGTTTCTGTTCTTATGACCCTGAATTATTAGCGAATTTTCGATAAAAATTAAGCTATTGCAATGGCTTCAACATTTTTGTAATGTGAATTTTTAAACATTTTCTCTATAGAAATTTGTTTTAGACCATTCTTAATCTATTCCTAAAATGTAACACTTTTTTTATGTATGTATGTATACGTATATATGTGTATGTGTCACTCCAGACAATATCTCACGCTTGGAAACACTTAAAATAATATCAAAAGAAAGGATGTGTTCATGTGGCCAGAATTTTCGGAGTTCATTTAGGGGTAATTTTGACAATTTAGGGTCAAAAATAACATAAAAACTGTTTTTTCCATTTTACCCCCCTCTTATATGAAAATATCACAAAATTGTACATAACAACAATTACTACTGTACTCTTAAAGAGCTTTCCAACAACATGCATCTTAAAGGGTAAATACTATTTTGACTATGGTAAGTTTTCCCTTACCCCTGGGTAAGTTTTCACTCAACCAAATTCTAAACCTAAATTTTCCTATATATCATAATCCAATAATACGCAGATATCTTTGAAAATTCGCTCATTAAGTCATGGTGCAAGACTGGACTTTTTTTATATAGCCTGGCAATATTTATTTATAGTATAATGCCGGCAAATCTATGCCCAAAATTTTACCGGACTTTACAAATTTATCGCCGGGCCGTACGAACATATTGCCGGCACAGGCAATATTATTCCTTTAAAATGTTGCTCGTTTACAGAATCCTTTAGAACCTAACAGGGCAAGCTTAGTTTGCACTTTTCAGAACTATATTTCGCCATCAGGGGAAATGTTGCTATTCGGTGAAATTTTAACTAATCGCCTACTTTATTTATTTATCAAATTATTATCATTCACAAATTATTATAGCTGGGCTGTCATAAACCACTTTAAAAGTTTGTTATATTTGACAGAATCTGTTCTGGCCCTCTAAATCCGTTTAAAATGTAAATTTATTTTATTTTAAAAAAATATCAAATATATTTAGAGCTGTTATAACTCGAACTAAAAACGAGAATAACGTTCAAAATTCACAAATGCAGGCACATTTAGTTAGGTTTAGTATGATATTTTTAATATAAAAATATTTCTTTTTTAAGTAGAAATAAATATTATTGAAATTATAAAAAGTCTAAGCTTATAGTTTCCACAAAAATAACCAATTATTTTAATATGCATTTTCATTTCTAAATACTTTTCCAACTGACTGAAAAAAGGTTTTAAAATAATAACCATATTTTTCCATAAAGGAAAATAACTGCCACTTAAAATGTTCCATATCACAATGCTCCAGCTATAATAGTGTTTTATTATTAAAATATTTTTAAAGAAAAAGTTAATTTAAGGTTATTATTCCTCAATGGGTCGAAACAAAATATGGTCTATACCAACTCTTTGGCTCCTTTTTTAGGTGTAGAATCTCGCTCTAAAATATTGACATCATGACGTACAACGCGCTATATATTTCGCCGATTTATTTTTTATTACCATATTTTTTAGAATTATTATTTTTCTGATTAATGATATTAACTGTTTATTTTTCCTGCTTGAGTGACTAGACCCTTCTTTGGTTGATACCACATATCTTGCGTAAAAAAAAGTGTTAATTTTTACATATCTATTTTATTTATATTTATTTTTTACGATTTTGGTAGTACTCATACTACGGAAAGATTAAATTTTAATTTAAATCAAATTATAATTATTATTAACTGCGGGAAACAATCAGAGAAAAACAAGTTCCAGCGCCGGGGTATGAACCCGGGCCTTTGTATTTCCAGTACAATGCTCTAACCAGCTAAGCTACGCAGGAGAATGCTTTTAACTGACGTTATTGATACCTTGATCCGATTTTAAAGCTTTCAATTTTCCACAAAGTCTAAGTAGTCAACATTAATGACATAGAACTAGACCGAGAAATATCGCTTATAATTATAAAGTACCCAATTAGTACCTGTACTTCGTACAATCAATTAGAAATTCATTTTTTACGATTTTGGTAGTACTCATACTACGGAAAGATTAAATTTTAATTTAAATCAAATTATAATTATTGTTTCCCGTAGTTAATAATAATTATAATTTGATTTAAATTATTATTTATTTTATAAAGATTCAACTACTGTAGTATCATTGCAACATTTATGTGTACTATTATTACAAATAATATTTAAAAAAAAAAAAAAAAAAGATTAGATATTTTCAATAAATTTATATTTTATATTTTCATAAATGGCACTGTTAGCGCTCTGAAAGTATATAGGGTATATAAGTGTATTTTACTTCAAGTAATATATCAAATGTGTACGATTTTTTAAGTTTAATGTAATAAGTATTCCCTCTAGATCTAAATCACCTATTTTATAGAATGTCACCGCGTCAAACCTAAACCATTACAAATTGTTAAATAGTTTAAACTACACAACTACACGTTAAGAAAGGGGGAAAAATTGTTTGTGTGCTGTAATCGGTCATCGGTTACGGTGTGGAATGATATCACGTATAGTAAATGCACAGCTTGTAAGGACTGTCATTGTCAGGGTCATTGAGTTGTTGAGATTTTATTGCCGTATCTTTTTAGTGGAGGTGCTCTATGAAAAGAGATGAATTGTACACAGAGGAGACTGGGTGAATCCGCGTCCCCTCACTGCCCATGTAATCAGGGCGTTAAAGAGTTATAGAGAATATAACAGATTTTAGGGAAGGTGACAGAGAGAAATTCGACGCGGTACGTGTCTAAAATACAATAGAAACGAACAATCAACAAGATTTTGAACGTAGTTTCAGGACTGGACTGTGGGCCAGACCTGTGGTGTGAAACATAAGGGACAGATGGTTACGTGTGGCTAACCAATGTTAAACAATAACATACTAAGCAATGTCTTGTCGCCTTTAAGCAACCTTCATATAATTTAATAACCATGGAAACAACAATATATTGCTATTTCGAGGGACTATATTATCTATATACTTAAATACGGAGTTAAACAATATAAAATAGGAAATTGGACTAATAATCACAAGGTTTAGATTTCAGGATTATCCTTCATAAGCATACGAAATATTGTTATATCCTGCTTTCTTTGTCTATATACATTATACATTCTTCATATATCCTGCCTTAAATCGGTTCTTTACAAAGAAGTCAATGTGGTAAATCCCTAAATTGACTTATGAATAATATGTACCTATATACTATCTCATAAGTCAGTCACAGAAGTGTAAATAGGCCTACTTGAATTCGTATTCTTTACCTTGAAGCGCTTATTTTCATTCAATTGTATTACTTGTGTATAACTTTTTATGTTTCTTTATCTCTTATTATAGGATCCGAAAATTTTCGACTCTATATCATGCCTTCGAGTTCCTTTTTCATTATGATTATTTTAATTCTTATTTCTCCGATCTCCACTTTGGATTTCCTAGTATTAGTAAGTGCTGACTGGTTTATCGGCAGCCCAGCCCTGTATTAAATTTCTTTAATTGTGATTCTCTTAACATACTTCCCTTTCTTAATTGTTAGAATTGTTTGACAGTTACATTTGTTGTATCACCATATTATGTCCTGCCTCTATAGTTTCCATCTTTTTCGAATTTAGTATTAATTGCACAGATTTGCAATTTTTTTCTTTTATGAGAAATTATCATACATTCGTTCTGAGGAACGAACATTTTTTTATGTGTCCGATTTTAAAAATTCCAAGACAGAAATCCGTTATAGAAATTCCAAGACAGAAATCCTAGACAGACATCAGGGAATATTTTTGGTTCCGTGTCTATCTATCGCTCAAGTTTTGCACACCAATATTTTTGAATCCACTCATCCGATTTTAATGATATTTGGATGGTAGGTCATGATTAGCCTATTGTTGGTCCCAGATAAGTTTCAATCTTCTATGCCCATTTGTTTTTCCTCAAAGCGCACTAACAAAGATATATTTACACCTATACTTCAAAAGTACTTAATTAATTTATATGAAATTTGAATGGTTTGTAGCAGTTGATAAGTGACCTTTTTCATTTATTTTTAATAATTTACATGTATAATCTAGTTTAAAGTTGTCAATACTAGTAGTTCTGTGAACAGTAGACCTCGCTCGTTAAAATATCAAATCGGGGTTTGAGCTTAGGTTCAAAATTGTGTGCGAGTAAGGAAGTAAGTAGAACGTTTAGTCAGTGTAAAATCATTTTGCAATTTATTAATTTTTTCACTTTTTCCAGGGACATCGGACATAAAATTTCTCTCGGGGAGGTACCCTCTACATCCCTTTTTTTGTTTTTATATTTTTTTTTTGGTTTTTGTGGTTATTAAGTATTTTTACACGCTTTTAATTAACTTGACCTGTATGTCCGCGGCAAATTATGTAACGTAAATTTGACAGACTTCCCGACAACCTAGAAAGCTGAAACTTGAACAGATGATGTATTTCCGATGACAATACAATAATCAGAAATTAGTTTTACTAAATTATTAGTATTAATCGATAAATCACCAGATTTCTAAGAAATGTTGGCGGTCAAATTCAAAATCAATTGTACACACAATAATCTTAGGGGCAAAGTGGTGAATAGTGGACTCACCTCGCACATTTTGAGAGCCCGAAAAACTATTTATCGTTCAAAAGGGTCTGAAACGTGACTTTTTTATATAAACATTTGTACCTTTTGTAAATTCGTTTTAAGGGCTTTCCAACGATACCAAACACGGCCGGCCAGTTATTATTTTTATATTTTCCTTAACAGAGGTTCACAACTTTGTACCCCTCATGTACCCGGTATACTAATAAATTTAAGGTTTTCCATTCACGTACATTTTAATACCATAAAGTAGTAAGTACCATATGAGTTTCAGTCCAATCCTATGAAATGAAAAAACGGTACAGTACGAAGACTAAAAAGTAGTGTTTTTCGACCGATTTTTCCAAACCGGTACAATAAATACAAAAATAAGTAGAAATAAAAAATAAATTTCAATAAAATGGGTACAAAGGCAATAAAACCCACACACTTTTGAGTACAAATCTGCAATTTTTTATTTTTTTATTTTTAGAGTGCGCCCTACAACTACCGTGGCACTAAAAGTACCTCTGTACCCGAATCCACAAAGGTACAGGTACGAAAAGGGTCCCGTGCGTTCAAGTATTATTTAGAGCAACTTTTGACTGAAGGAAATTGTCGTGCTGATAAATCCCTCGACGCTATTAGCCCCACAGTGGGGTAACCTACCCCCTACCCGGCACTCTAAAAGTACAAAAGGGTACTAAAGTACCAACCTAGTATATTTTTTCGAAAATATTTTTTTACACATTTAGTACATTTTTAGAGGCCTTTCCAACAATACCTCTGTCGAATTGGTACGACGTCCCCTTCTAGTTGCGACTACTCAAGGAGGACGTCCTTCACATAGACGTAGCTCCCGAAGTAGGAATCGGAAATATAAAAACATAACGGATTCTTAAACACGACAATTTGACCTAAAGTTTGGTACCCTTTTGAACTCCGTCCGATTAAAATTGCGAATGGTACAGAAGGTCAAATTCGAAATTTCGGAAAAACACGATTTTCGTGTGTTTTTCGCCGAGGTACTCGACTTCCCCGTCTCAGAGGTACTAAAAAAAAAGGATTGCGCTTACCCCTTGAACATGACATTTTTAGAGCATACAAAGCGGAATAAAAGAGTACTTTTTTTTTCACCGTAAGTACCACCTATGTACCGTCTTGTACCTCGGAATTTAATGTAACATATCTCAAAAAGTAATTGTACCATCGAGTTTAAAAGCAAAACGCCAGGAGCAGCATTTCATAGGCTTTTAGGGCTCAAAAATCCAATAGCGTCGTATAAAAGCCCTAGGAGGAGATACGTGAACCATGTAGAAAAACGTTTGAAAAAAAGTGGTAAAAAGTGTTTTTTCGCTTTTAAGGGCCTGAAACGTGAAAATTTTAAAAATATTTTTTCATCACTTTTGTACACTTCCAAAGGGCTTTCCAACGATATACGACACCCCGTACCAAATATCTCCGGTTTTTTGATCGGCGAAAAAAAATATTTCCGATGTCGGCCCTAAGCGGGGGTGCACGTAAAAAAAAAGTTCTCGTTACCGGCTATGGACCTCTTCAGGGTCTACAAAAGCCTTGAAAAAAAATTTGAAATTTTCAATTATTTCAAAAGATATATGTAAAAACGTGTTAAAAAAACTCACTTTTTGACCGTAGACAATTTCCCGTTTAAATTAAACCCGTTTCCCTGAAAATTTCCCGGCATTAAGAATTTTTCCCTAAAAATACACTATAACCTTAACAATTTTCAGAAAACTGCATGCCTTTACGACAAACACACCCATCAGTACAAAAATCCAAATAACACTCTATTTTACCCTTTAGGGCCGATTTTCACCCTTAAGGAGTGGTTTAAAAGTGCCCTTACCCTATGTTTGGTCAAGCGATTTTTAAGGTTCCTAACCGATTTTGACATTACCAACTCGAAATTTTTCCGAAAATCAAGAGGCGGGGTATAATTATTTTTTTGTTTTTTGCAGTGGCGCCTTAAAATACAGTAAATGTTTACCCCCCCTCCCCCATCTGACGTACAATGAGTAGTTGCGCCCCCGCCCCACACCACAGCTCGGTCGGCCTGCGGCCTCCCTCGCAAAGACAGTCGATGTACATTTAGGAGACAGACAGACGAAATGCCAAACGGTCGAGTTAAAACAAAGACCTCGCTACGCTCGGTCAACTATGGTTATATTTAAAGGAAATGCTTGCCAACAATATATAATATCTAACAAAGATCATGTTCATTTTTTATTCTTTTATGCTACTTAAATTTGTTAGTTGTTAAGCAAACATTCTGTGCCGACTTTAGACTCCTGGCTTTAGTAGGTTTTAGGAGATTGGTGCAGGCCGAGTTTAAATTAACCCAGAAAGTCTGTTTGCACAAGGCCCTCGGGTTCTGACCCTCGAAAACACAAATTTACTTTATCCTCAGGAAATTTCCATAGTTTATCACTTGAGGGGAGGAAAAGAAATCGATGATGCTTTAAAAATAACTTTGTTGCGGGTAAAGTTGTTTTGTTTATTAAGGAGGAAAATCACTTTAAATTATTTAGGTCGGTTTGTTTTTCAGATGATTTATCTATTCAGCTTGATTAGCAGAGAGTTGGGTAAACGGGAAATTATTTAAACTCCTTTCAGCTAAGCTTTGATTTAATCTAAAGGCAATTGTACTTAATTAAATTAATTATGAAATGAGAGTTACTGAGTGATTTCGAAGCGAAGCCTTAGATGAATTATAATCATTTCTTAGTCTTGTTTGGTCAATTAAACAAGAAATCAATTTAGACTGGTAAACAGTCTGGACTAAGTTTTCTCTCTTAGTATCCCTTTTAATTATCTATTAAGTGGAATAATAATTTTAATCAATATACTTGTTCTTACCTAAAATCTTTACTGCTAATATATATATATANGAATCCCAGGATCCCTTCAGGTCTTGCAGCTTATTATAGGTCCGAGTGACTCAGGCACCCTCGATCTAATTACACCCTGGAACTGAGTTAGCGCTCCCTACCAACTACCAACAATTTTCTCCAGGGGACGATGAGAAAAATGGGCGGCGTGAGTCTCATGACGAAGAAAGTACAGAGGGTTCAGAACCAGACGGGCAGGCAACGCTAAATAACTTTTTGATTAACCGATCCCTTAGCAGAACCTTGATTACCCATCCAATCTGAACCGGATATAAACAAGCACTGCTAGAAAAAGTGGATCAATACACCAATAATAATTTTAGAAAACCTGAAATTCCAGAATGGTCTCATCGTAATTTTTAAATCTAGCAAAAATAACAGTACTTTACAGACACCTTCTGATTATACGTTAATGTAGATGTAATTATTAGTTAACCTTTCGAAGGAACAATAAAGTTTAATGTCTACGTAATTTTTCTAATTTTATTTGTAGTGAAAGTATCACAAAATAAATGTTTAAGTTTAACGAATCTATAGCTTCAGAGGGGAAAAAATCATATTTATGTTCATTAAACCACAACACTCTGACTTAAAGGGTATATTTCATTTTTATTTATTCTACAAACGTTTTAAGTCGCCGAGTTTCAATTGTAGATAAACCTCAAGTATAGTGTTAGCATATTTAGGAAGTATGAGATAATTCAGATAAATAGCATGGGCATAATTATGAGTGGAATATTAATTAAAGTACAAAATCGAGTTTTCGACTAGAGCATAATATGCGAAATGGGAGAAAATTTGTATTAAAAGTGGCTTTGTGCGGCCGTAGATAAGATTCCTTAACACTCTTGTTCATCCATCATTACTAAATTCTATTATTCAATGCTTAAAAACTTGTAAATAGAGAGTGAAAAAAAACCACGAATTATCCATTATCTCTATAGAAACAAAAATAATGCCCAAGCTTTTCTATGACAAATTTCATCAATTGAAACAGGCATGTAAAATTTCAACCTGATACAAGCAGAGGTTTTTTTGTTTTGACGATTTATATTTCATATTATAAAATTTTAATTGGAGTAATACGCCGGAGTCTGAGACAGTTCTTTTCTTCTCTACAACTATCTGGTTTAACTATAACACTGGTTTTTTACTCAATTTACAATAAATTATTTGCTGCAAGACTCTCTCTTCAAATATAATAAAAAAAATATATTTTATTTTTGCCTTAACTCCTCTAAATTTAGGATTTTTTCTTGGATAAAGTACGCAGTATTATAATAATATACCTAATATATTGAAATAAGCGTCAGCACAGATCAATTTTACTTTTAACAAAAACCGTGATTATATTTTATATATTTACAAAACGAAGTGAAATTTCGACATATATAACAACAATAATGTTTACACGAGCGATGCGCATGAACACTTGGGCGGATAACGTTGTCCAACGAACTTAGCCTGGGTATTGTTAAAATAAACATGTGTACCAAATTTCAACTAACTCGGTCTTCTTTTACTCAAGTAATCGTTATCAGTAGATTTCGTGACGGTGATTTTGGTCGTTTTTTTCGGATTCACTCCCGGGCTCCAGAACGTGCCATAAGGAACTTCGTTTTAAAAATACAATTCTTGAAAATCCTCACGACTCAAGAGGAGGATATTCTAGACGGATATAAAGGATAATTGGTATATAAATTTAACATTATAGCCTTTATACTTTATACTATATCTATACCCGCACAGAAATATAAATGGATGTGAGGTATGGAATAACAACAGATTATGACAATGAAAGCTTAGAGAACTATAAAACTAGTAGAACTATAAAAACAATCTTGAAAACATCATTATGTAAAAACTAACGTTTATACCAACTTACCACATATAATTTTATTTTTTAAAAAATTTGATCAAATTATTTAAATCGAGGAAAATTGATTCCATTACATAAAACTTCGTAGACTACACAATGTTTTAATGTTTAAGCTGATATGAATTTTAAAATGATAATAGGACACTAGCAAGCAAAAACGATTTTAGGCTTGATGGAATATTCTTACACATATATGAATTAATCAAAATCACAATTTGTTCATAATAAATTCTAAGAAAGCCCTTTAAAGGTTTTTTTTTTTAAACAGTATAAAATTACTGGTATTTGAGTATTGATAAAATAAAATAAAAAATCTATATTGGAATTGAGCATTAACATTACACACCTATAGAGAAATAAGAGAAAGATTTTAAAGAAATAACACCTTTTCAGAAATTTAATTAGAAATTTCCAAACATTGATTAATTGTAAGTAGATTTTTTTTTTTATAATTTATTTATCAGCTCTCCGTAACACAGTATTGAAATATGAGACATTTTTTGCAAAAGATCTATAGAATATTAATTTGCCTGGAAGCATCATTCCTTAATCCCTCATCAATAAAGGTATAATTAATTGCTAAAACATATTTTTATTTTTAATTAAAGGAATATTTAGTTGTTTATGTAGCTCGCTGTAACATACTTTTTAAATAATAAGATACCCTTCATAACCCACTCCTATCTAAAAACCTAGAAAATGGAGTCGATAGCCATAAAATTACAAAGTATTGTTGTAATAAAATGTAGATAATTACATTAAATATCTGAAATAATTATTATTTATAAATAATTTATATTATTTACTAATAATTATTTATAGGAAATTACAAAATTAATATTTGTTAAAGCTACACCACTTTAACATATGGAACATAACTGAATTCATTGTTATTTTCAACATCTTATATTAATTTTATAACAATATAGTAACAACCATACGTTTTGTGAATTAATATTCCATGTCTAAATCTATATTAAGACACAAGACTGCGCTTCTTTCTTCTACTTTCCTATTAAATATTTCACCCAATAATCTCATAATCTAAATACTGTTAGTCCAACCTTCTTGGAAAGTAATAACCTGGAAAATTCTTAATAGCAAAGTTTTATATTAAAACTTGTTAATTAAGGCTGGAAACACATTAATCATAAGACTTCATAGTGTAAAATGAACCTGTCTACTCCAGCTTAAGTCAAGATAATGTTAATTTATTAGTTCATTTTTTTCATGTTTCTTTGTTCACTTTCGCTGTTTTTTTTTATCCTAGCACATGGCGCTTCGATCTGCACAACCTGGCATCCTCAAATATGCATCTCCACTATTTCCGATCCAAGGCATGTCGACGCCTACCCCTCACAACCTTAGGTCTTTCTACTCATGGTACAGCTATCTTCTTAAAACTGGCTCATAATTTTCGCCTTACTTCATTCCTTACTTCTCACCTTACTCATTCGTCATGCGTCCAAGGGGACCTATTTACATGATTCGTTCTCTATTGAACACTTCGACAGTACAACTGTCCTCTTAAACCAAGTAAAGACTCTGAAATGCCTGAGTCAGCAGTGTGTCCCTATGTGTTAGAAAATTATTAATAAATAATGTAAGATAAATAAAGTTTTCTATTATCTGCAAATCTCGCATTTCACTTTAATTAGGATAAAGCCACAATATGTATATAAACCTGAACCTGAACTTTAAACTTAAATTGCATGTTAAAATTAACAGGGAAGAAATTTATATATATAATATATACAGGGTGACCCAGATTAAATGGTCAAAAAAGAATGAGGGTGTTCTATGGGTCAAATGCAACA
This sequence comes from Gerris buenoi, assembly GCA_001010745.2. Taxonomy (NCBI): domain Eukaryota; kingdom Metazoa; phylum Arthropoda; class Insecta; order Hemiptera; family Gerridae; genus Gerris; species Gerris buenoi. The sequence goes on along the minus strand of KZ652700.1, from coordinate 32,597 downwards.
AAAAATGTCGAGTAAGCATATGGTCGATTCTCATTTGTTTTCGAGATATCGATTTTTTTCGACTTTTTCAGAAAAAAATCGAAAATTTTGAAAAAATGCGCGATATCTCTAAAAATAAATGAGATAGCAACATTTTGATAATAAACAATTTTAAAGAGCATGAAAAATCCTTTCAGAATCACTCATTAGTTTTTAAATAACAGCTTTGAACTACCTTTTTAGTCCCTATATATTGTGACATTGATATTATTTCAATTTTGAGTCCAAATATCTGTAGCCTACTACTCTTAGTTGAGAAAAGCTAGACATGCGGCGAATACAGGAAAAACTTCTCCATTTTATAAGCTTTTGAAAGGTATATAAAAAGTTTAAGGTCATCGGAATAGTTTTCGAGTTATCAAAAATTGCATGTTGCCAGCCATGTTTTTAGGTGGTGAAAAATACAATAAAAATTTAATGATGTTGCAGGTTAATTAAAAGAAATTAATGAGGTAACACACAAATATTTATTAAACTAATAAATCCGAATTGAAAACACTTTTAGAACATGTGAAATTATATTTTTTAATTATTAAAAAATAATTGAAGTCAAAAATCATTGTTCATATTAAAAAAAAAAAAATGTCTTGATTACCATTAGAAAACATGTATGATTTTGTAATTTATGACATTGATTATAACATAAAATAGTCCATTTTTCCTTTAGAACCTTTATTTGTCTTAATTAACTATAGTTCTGAGTAAGTAAAACGATTTTTTCAGGAAAAAAGCTAAAAAATGTCCAAGAGGAAAAAATAAGTTAAAGTTCCAGTTTCTCCTCGGAGCTAATGGAACAACCTTCATGTGTTCTGGAAATCTTTTTTCTACAAAATTATGAAAATTAAATTAAACAACATGCATATTTTCTAATGGTAATCAAGACTTTTTTTTTTTATTAACAATGATTTTTGACTTTAATTATTTTTTAATAATTAAAAAATTTAATTTCACATGTTCTAAAAGTGTTTTCAATTCGGAATATTTGTGTGTTACCTCATTTATTTCTTTTAATTAACCTGCAAAATCTTTAAATTTTTATAGTATTTTTCACCACCTAAAAATATGGCTGGCAACATTCAATTAGTGATAACTCGAAAACTATTCCGATGACCATAAACTTTTTATATATCTTTCAAAAGCTTATAAAATGGAGAAGTTTTTCCTGTATTCGCCGCATGTCTAGCTTTTCTTAACTAAGAGTAGTAGGCTACAGATATTTGGACTCAAAATTGAAATAATATCAATGTCACAATATATAGGGACTAAAAAGGTAGTTCAAAGCTGTTATTTAAAAACTAATGAGTGATTCTGAAAGGATTTTTCATGCTCTTTAAAATTGTTTATTATCAAAATGTTGCTATCTCATTTATTTTTAGAGATATCGCGCATTTTTTCAAAATTTTCGATTTTTTTCTGAAAAAGTCGAAAAAAATCGATATCTCGAAAACAAATGAGAATCGACCATATGCTTACTCGACATTTTTTGTTGCATTTGACCCATAGAACACCCTCATTCTTTTTTGACCATTTAATCTGGGTCACCCTGTATATATTATATATATAAATTTCTTCCCTGTTAATTTTAACATGCAATTTAAGTTTAAAGTTCAGGTTCAGGTTTATATACATATTGTGGCTTTATCCTAATTAAAGTGAAATGCGAGATTTGCAGATAATAGAAAACTTTATTTATCTTACATTATTTATTAATAATTTTCTAACACATAGGGACACACTGCTGACTCAGGCATTTCAGAGTCTTTACTTGGTTTAAGAGGACAGTTGTACTGTCGAAGTGTTCAATAGAGAACGAATCATGTAAATAGGTCCCCTTGGACGCATGACGAATGAGTAAGGTGAGAAGTAAGGAATGAAGTAAGGCGAAAATTATGAGCCAGTTTTAAGAAGATAGCTGTACCATGAGTAGAAAGACCTAAGGTTGTGAGGGGTAGGCGTCGACATGCCTTGGATCGGAAATAGTGGAGATGCATATTTGAGGATGCCAGGTTGTGCAGATCGAAGCGCCATGTGCTAGGATAAAAAAAAACAGCGAAAGTGAACAAAGAAACATGAAAAAAATGAACTAATAAATTAACATTATCTTGACTTAAGCTGGAGTAGACAGGTTCATTTTACACTATGAAGTCTTATGATTAATGTGTTTCCAGCCTTAATTAACAAGTTTTAATATAAAACTTTGCTATTAAGAATTTTCCAGGTTATTACTTTCCAAGAAGGTTGGACTAACAGTATTTAGATTATGAGATTATTGGGTGAAATATTTAATAGGAAAGTAGAAGAAAGAAGCGCAGTCTTGTGTCTTAATATAGATTTAGACATGGAATATTAATTCACAAAACGTATGGTTGTTACTATATTGTTATAAAATTAATATAAGATGTTGAAAATAACAATGAATTCAGTTATGTTCCATATGTTAAAGTGGTGTAGCTTTAACAAATATTAATTTTGTAATTTCCTATAAATAATTATTAGTAAATAATATAAATTATTTATAAATAATAATTATTTCAGATATTTAATGTAATTATCTACATTTTATTACAACAATACTTTGTAATTTTATGGCTATCGACTCCATTTTCTAGGTTTTTAGATAGGAGTGGGTTATGAAGGGTATCTTATTATTTAAAAAGTATGTTACAGCGAGCTACATAAACAACTAAATATTCCTTTAATTAAAAATAAAAATATGTTTTAGCAATTAATTATACCTTTATTGATGAGGGATTAAGGAATGATGCTTCCAGGCAAATTAATATTCTATAGATCTTTTGCAAAAAATGTCTCATATTTCAATACTGTGTTACGGAGAGCTGATAAATAAATTATAAAAAAAAAAATCTACTTACAATTAATCAATGTTTGGAAATTTCTAATTAAATTTCTGAAAAGGTGTTATTTCTTTAAAATCTTTCTCTTATTTCTCTATAGGTGTGTAATGTTAATGCTCAATTCCAATATAGATTTTTTATTTTATTTTATCAATACTCAAATACCAGTAATTTTATACTGTTTAAAAAAAAAAACCTTTAAAGGGCTTTCTTAGAATTTATTATGAACAAATTGTGATTTTGATTAATTCATATATGTGTAAGAATATTCCATCAAGCCTAAAATCGTTTTTGCTTGCTAGTGTCCTATTATCATTTTAAAATTCATATCAGCTTAAACATTAAAACATTGTGTAGTCTACGAAGTTTTATGTAATGGAATCAATTTTCCTCGATTTAAATAATTTGATCAAATTTTTTAAAAAATAAAATTATATGTGGTAAGTTGGTATAAACGTTAGTTTTTACATAATGATGTTTTCAAGATTGTTTTTATAGTTCTACTAGTTTTATAGTTCTCTAAGCTTTCATTGTCATAATCTGTTGTTATTCCATACCTCACATCCATTTATATTTCTGTGCGGGTATAGATATAGTATAAAGTATAAAGGCTATAATGTTAAATTTATATACCAATTATCCTTTATATCCGTCTAGAATATCCTCCTCTTGAGTCGTGAGGATTTTCAAGAATTGTATTTTTAAAACGAAGTTCCTTATGGCACGTTCTGGAGCCCGGGAGTGAATCCGAAAAAAACGACCAAAATCACCGTCACGAAATCTACTGATAACGATTACTTGAGTAAAAGAAGACCGAGTTAGTTGAAATTTGGTACACATGTTTATTTTAACAATACCCAGGCTAAGTTCGTTGGACAACGTTATCCGCCCAAGTGTTCATGCGCATCGCTCGTGTAAACATTATTGTTGTTATATATGTCGAAATTTCACTTCGTTTTGTAAATATATAAAATATAATCACGGTTTTTGTTAAAAGTAAAATTGATCTGTGCTGACGCTTATTTCAATATATTAGGTATATTATTATAATACTGCGTACTTTATCCAAGAAAAAATCCTAAATTTAGAGGAGTTAAGGCAAAAATAAAATATATTTTTTTTATTATATTTGAAGAGAGAGTCTTGCAGCAAATAATTTATTGTAAATTGAGTAAAAAACCAGTGTTATAGTTAAACCAGATAGTTGTAGAGAAGAAAAGAACTGTCTCAGACTCCGGCGTATTACTCCAATTAAAATTTTATAATATGAAATATAAATCGTCAAAACAAAAAAACCTCTGCTTGTATCAGGTTGAAATTTTACATGCCTGTTTCAATTGATGAAATTTGTCATAGAAAAGCTTGGGCATTATTTTTGTTTCTATAGAGATAATGGATAATTCGTGGTTTTTTTTCACTCTCTATTTACAAGTTTTTAAGCATTGAATAATAGAATTTAGTAATGATGGATGAACAAGAGTGTTAAGGAATCTTATCTACGGCCGCACAAAGCCACTTTTAATACAAATTTTCTCCCATTTCGCATATTATGCTCTAGTCGAAAACTCGATTTTGTACTTTAATTAATATTCCACTCATAATTATGCCCATGCTATTTATCTGAATTATCTCATACTTCCTAAATATGCTAACACTATACTTGAGGTTTATCTACAATTGAAACTCGGCGACTTAAAACGTTTGTAGAATAAATAAAAATGAAATATACCCTTTAAGTCAGAGTGTTGTGGTTTAATGAACATAAATATGATTTTTTCCCCTCTGAAGCTATAGATTCGTTAAACTTAAACATTTATTTTGTGATACTTTCACTACAAATAAAATTAGAAAAATTACGTAGACATTAAACTTTATTGTTCCTTCGAAAGGTTAACTAATAATTACATCTACATTAACGTATAATCAGAAGGTGTCTGTAAAGTACTGTTATTTTTGCTAGATTTAAAAATTACGATGAGACCATTCTGGAATTTCAGGTTTTCTAAAATTATTATTGGTGTATTGATCCACTTTTTCTAGCAGTGCTTGTTTATATCCGGTTCAGATTGGATGGGTAATCAAGGTTCTGCTAAGGGATCGGTTAATCAAAAAGTTATTTAGCGTTGCCTGCCCGTCTGGTTCTGAACCCTCTGTACTTTCTTCGTCATGAGACTCACGCCGCCCATTTTTCTCATCGTCCCCTGGAGAAAATTGTTGGTAGTTGGTAGGGAGCGCTAACTCAGTTCCAGGGTGTAATTAGATCGAGGGTGCCTGAGTCACTCGGACCTATAATAAGCTGCAAGACCTGAAGGGATCCTGGGATTCCTAAGCCTACGACTGTGTTTATAGATCTTCACTGAAACACAATCACCTTAGGGTTCTATAATCTATCACGAAACGCCTAGAATGATCTGAATCATACGGCAAACTATTTTATTGGATCTAGGATCTAAGCCCATCGGTACTGACCGAGGCTGACCTCTTCTGCTGAAATAATTACTTACGGGGTTTGAACCCTTCGGATTGAACAATAACTCCAACCTCTGAAGGTCCTGTTTAAATAATTACCAAACTAGTCCCCTGTCTAATTCCTAGTTCCTTACTAGTCGCTGTTTCTAAACTGCCCTTTTTGAATTTATGTCTCTTTGAGGAACGGCCCTTTCATTAATGTTAGAGTAAGTTTCCTCTTAGCTTTATGACGAAGAAGGATTCATTAAGCTTAAAATTAATCAACTTTGATACGGTTAAACCTTTAGATCAACACTCCTCTTATTATTATTTCAGATAAATATTTTATTTGTTTAACCCGACGTTAATTCTGGAATATAGTTCGATCCAAATACAAGGATTATAACTCAGGGTTAAATTTATTAGGTGTCGGATGTCTCATTAGCATATCATGTCGGAAAAGCTTATCTCTTATCTGCAATCTGCAACCTTACCGTGCTTGGAGAATTGCTCGCCTACTTTAGTGGTATGAATAATTATCATTACACGGGTAAGATTATTCATCGCCATATTGTTCGTCTTCATGTTAAGCCTAGACGTGTAAATTATTAATCATTGTGCATTATTCTGGTTGATTGGATTTGGACTATGGGCCATTCTTATATTCCAATTAATATGCAATGATAGTATATTAGTATATTATGTATAGGTACATATACTCCTATTAGTATTAGGGATAAGTTGAAGAGTTTTTAGATTAAGTAATATATTTGCAGTAACAAAATACCAACAATCTGCTTCTTTATGATTTATTTTAACTGCTTTCATTGTGATTTATAATTCTATATTTGACATATTGATGCAGAGAACGGATAGATTTTATTTTATTGGCATCCTCGTATATACAAAAAACAATCGGATAATCTTATAATGTTTTGTCTTCTTTAAAAAAATAGAAGTTTAACAAACGTTATCAAAATTATAGAATAATTTTCAATTTATCACAGTGATAAGTTAATATCTGTAATAATAATTTGTTTGGCATACACGTCCATACGAAGCTCAAAGTTAATCTCTTTCTTTGACCATTATTTGTTCTAACATATAGTGCCATTTTCATATTTAGTTCTACACTATCAATATGATAATTTCGTAAACATAAGTTCCCTTATTTTGTAAGATAAAAAGAGGAAAAGTGTAAAATTTGAAAAAAAGAAAAAAATGAGGAGACAAAAAGGAACGTTTGAGAAGTTAGTTGACTCTCGAGAGAGCAATTCATCTTTTAACTTTCAAGACTTGAAATGGGAAGCTTCTTGAGGGAACAGGAGGAAAGGGAAACATTGATAAACTGCTTGCATAAATATTCTATACAATAATATTTCTTAACCAACAACATACTTCTGATATACTCTTGACATCTTTAATCTGTCTTCTTATAAACTAACTTGGTTTAATCCTTAAACTTGTGCTTTCAAAATAATATTCAATATTTTAATATTACGTTGAAGAAAAGTTTTTTTTTTTTGAATATTTGATGTGTAAAATCAGCTTGTAGAAAACATTTTCTAACGTTTTGGCAAATACACACAGGGATACAAATTTGTATAATCCACTGCATTTAATATTAGCCTCTTTGGGTAACCTCAACTTTATTATACACACACTCATTTGGTATCAACCTCATCGCTCTTTTTGGCGCTGTTAACAATATTTTGAATTGGAGGTTTTTTTATTAGGCTTGAGATGGACCAAGAACTAGATTTTTTTGGGTTTATTAATTATTCCTCTATTTGGACAATAAACTTTACCTACATACAAAAATTCAAGTTTCTAGGATTGTAAGAAGTGCCTTCGAATTATGATGAGTGGAGTGAGTCAGCGAGTGACAAAATTACAAACCTTTAGGCTTAATAATATATCTTATGAATTACTTAGGGGAAAGGTGTAAAATTTTTATTTCTGGTTCAGATTGTCATGACCTTTAAATTAAAATTAATTTTATATACCTAGGTATCTTCAATAGGACAATAGAGGGGGGTCCAACTTGCCGTGAGTTGGTTCCAGTAAAGGATAGTACGGCTGTGCTCGACTTGGCGGGGCACTTCCATGCCCCCAGATAATATTAAAGTTAAACACGTTTTGAAAATTTTCATAGCAATAGTGGTTATTAATTTTTTTTAAAAAAAATACTATTTTCTATTGTCGTCTTATGAATGCATACTGTTTGCTTTTTAATGGGGGTTTCTTTAAAAATAAATACATCTGAACTAATTTAGGTTGAACTAGCCTATATGGGGCATCATGTATAGAAATGCAAAAACTGACAAATATAATGCATACATAATTAAAGTGTTTCCTGTATATTGATATAAATTGCATTATTTATGTATTCTTTTTCATTTCATACTCTCTTGAAAAACCAGATACGCTACATCGAAGCCCAGGTAATCTACACCAGATACATGCGCCCAAGATTCCCAAAATCAACCTGTATACAGCTGTGTCTCAAAATAGAGGACTGAAGATGGAAATTGTATTAAGAGAAAACTTATGAAATGAAGAAGAATCCATAATTAGTGCATTTTTTATCAATATATAGAAAAGACTTTAATTATATGTGCCAGTTTTTTTTCATTTCTATACATGATGCCCCGTATAAGCTAGTTCAACCTTAAAATCGTTTTAAGATTAAATTTTCAAAAAATTATTAAAATTATTGAGAATGTGATATTATTGAAATGAGAGGAGAATTCAAACTGAGCATGAGGACCAATAACTGGTGCTGTTATAAGAGTACGAACCAGATCGCAAAAGTTAAGACTATTTAATTTTATTTGAAGGGATGACTCGGATTAGTATAGACATGGTTCAGTAAATCCTTAGTGATATTTACTATAAACCTCATTCATTGCAGTATTGTAGTTAGATTAGTAACCGATCAAGTTATAAAATGTTTGTTTATGACGAGTTCACATGCTTAAAAAAACGGCACAAAAGAAACCAAAAGTTTGTTAATTTCCCCCATCTTATTTAAAATAAATCATATTTATTATTTTCATTAATACAATATGTATAAAATACATTGAAAATTAAAATTAAATATTTTTCATTGTTGTTATAAATAAATTAATAATATGTTTTTAGGTAACATAGTTCATTAGTTACTAACTCATCTTTAAAGGTTTATTTGCATGTTGATTTTTAAAGTTTTTTTTTTTAGTTTTTTTATTTACTGTAGTTGTTATTAGTGCATAATGTATATAAGAATATATAGAAAATAGTTGTTTTTTTCTTTTGATTAGACATAATTAAATAAATATTAATGTTTAAATTGAAAAATTGAATGTTTTAATGAAATTCAGATTACTAATAATCCATTTATTATATTTTGTTTCACGCTGCTATTAAAGGATTAAGATGTGAGTATAACTTTAACAATAACTAGCTATACGTTTTGATGTTTCAGTTAGCTTTTTAGTTATTATCGTTTTTATTTGTTTTCTTATTATTGAATATCTAAAAACAGTATATATAATGTTAAAAAATACATAATATGTTGAGAATTCACAAAAGAATGGTTGCCCATGTTTGTTCAGTTTATTATTTTAGTGTCTAAATATTTAATCATGATAATGATACCGATAATTTGGCTAGGGATCATAGAATTCCCCAGTCTTAAGAAATGCATTGTTTGACAGAGGATCAAACTGAAATTCTTTCTGTAACATTATATTTCCAAAGAATCCATATTCTCTGTACCTTCAAGTTAAAGATATAAGTTTATTTACATTTTTAGGGTTTTGTAGATACTTCTCAAAACCCTTATGCCGAGGGTGATGTGTCCGTCTGTCCGTCGCTCTTTGGTTCATAGGGCCCGAACCGTTCAAGCGAAAGTGCTGAAATTTGGAACCCTGGTGCAACTTTTTGACCCAACCAGAGGAAAAATATACAGAAGTCCATAATTAGATTTGCGCATGCGCAATTCAAAAAAATGTGGTAAACTCAAAAATTTACATTTTTTTAAATTTTTGAGTGGGGTATCAAATGAAAGCTGCTGAAGAGTAGGACACAAATATATATTTGCTTTTTTAAAGTTTGCATTCCTTATTGGTTTATTACTGATAAAAAACATTGTGACCCCCCGGGGAATCGAACCCGGACTCTTGAGATCGAAGACCAGAAATCATAATTACATAATGGGTATGCTTACTCATCTACAAAACCCTAAAAAGTACTTGGGGCAAGTACTTCCCTGTGATTTTCTTTTCTTATTTAAAATTCATACTTAAGTTTAGATCTCATTAGATTATAAATTGTATAATGTTAAATTATCCTCTCATGATTTCCACGTTTAAAAGAAAATAAATATGTATAACTTTACATTTATCTTTGCATCGTAATTTATCTACAGCATAAGTATGGATATAACTTTTGAAACAACTCTATAAACAATTAATACATTACTTTTCCGGGAGTTCATTCAAAGATTTTAAAAATTGTCAATTTTGTGCTTAAAAATTTGGGGTGCGCCCAAAATTTTATTTTTCAAAAATTTTGAGTTGGGTATCAAATGAAAGCTGCTGAAGAGTAGGACACAAATATATATTTGCTTTTTTAAAGTTTGCATTCCTTATTGGTTTATTACTGATAAAAAACATTGTGACCCCCCGGGGAATCGAACCCGGACTCTTGAGATCGAAGACCAGAAATCATAATTACATAATGGGTATGCTTACTCATCTACAAAACCCTAAAAAGTACTTGGGGCAAGTACTTCCCTGTGATTTTCTTTTCTTATTTAAAATTCATACTTAAGTTTAGATCTCATTAGATTATAAATTGTATAATGTTAAATTATCCTCTCATGATTTCCACGTTTAAAAGAAAATAAATATGTATAACTTTACATTTATCTTTGCATCGTAATTTATCTACAGCATAAGTATGGATATAACTTTTGAAACAACTCTATAAACAATTAATACATTACTTTTTTTTATGATTATCTCATTAATTAGTCTTATAAAAGAGTTAGTCACTTGATTGAGAATAAAGAAAGACGTGTTCCCGCTAAATGTAACGTACTTGTAACCCTTCTGTGTGAAAAATGTGAAATTTGCAATAAAAAGAGTCAGATTTAAAAGAATTGTTCCTGCACTGACTCTCTTGTTTCACATCTACTCGTCGCGACGAGTACTAAAGATAGGAAGCTGATAGAAAGCTTTCATTCATTATTTTTTTACATATTCAATTAGGTCATTCTTACTTAACGTTGTACAGATTTGGTTTAAAGTTTCGCCTCATGTGGATTAATTTTAAATAACTAGTATGTATACCTGACACCGAATATGTTTCAAAATTTTAATATTTTAGTTTATTATGTTGTGAGCTAATTAAGACATGCTTATAACTGAAAACTTGGAACACAAATAATGACATTCTCTCATCACCCTTTATTCTAGGAAATATTAAAGAGAAATTTCCCTTGTTTTAATTACTTCATTAAACTTTGCTCTTCGTACTTCTAGCTTCGTTGTAGTTCAATGTTAAGTAAACCTTCCTCTACTCACTTCTATTCTGTCTATGAAAACATGAAAATGCTCTTATTATCTTTATAACTATGAAGCAGAAATACATTAATAAACTGTATAAATTAACATTGTTTCGTCATTATGTAATAACTGTGCTATGATGTCAATTAAGGGACACAATTATTTTTTCTTACTAATTAAATTACACTATTTACTTTCTCATACGCAAGCAGAGAAAGAATTGTTTGACAAAAAATCGATTTTAATATTTTGGTGAATATACATGTTTTAAGGTCCCCTGAATCCAAAAATCTCGCCTAACTTGGGTTTGGGGTCCAGCTACGCCTGGACCCATCTTATAAATATATATATATATTTTTTAAACAATATTAATGTTTTCTTATAAGCTATTTAAGAAGCCATTTTTCCAATCTAGGTGCTATAGTTATTAACTAATTACAATTTGAATTCCATTTATGGGGGATTAAAGCTGTTTCTAATTTTTAATCTAAAATAAATATCAAAAACGAGGTAACCAATTATCCCAGATGTTACAGTAAATGCCATTGCTTGATTTAAAAGCTAGCCCTAATTGATTTCAACTTTGTAACAATTTAATTTTTATTCTAGTATTTTGGTTATAATCCAGGGAAATAAGGTAAATAAAACCCCAATCTGCGAAATGAGAGAAAGCAAGCTGAATTTTTGCATAGACCTTCGCTTTGGTGGTCTGATGAAGTACCAAAAAGTCTCATATGCTCACCCTTGTGCGTCTCGAGATATCGAAGGGCAAAGGTCAGGAAAATAAGTTTTTTTCGAAAATCTCTCTTCCGGTTAGTCTGAGGTCTTAAGAAGTTATATCAAAACTTATGTAAAACACTATTCCCAACAAGCTTGGATATAAACATTTTTTTCGTACGATTAACCGTTTTCGAGGTATAGCGTGAAGAAGCGGGAGCGCGCAGTTTACTTTCCCATAGAAAAAGAAAGTATTGAGATGGTTCAAAAATTCGATTTTGAGATTTTATGATTTTACACGTTTAGAGGACCTCTGAGTCAATAAAAGAGGTCTTTAAAGAATTTCTGTTCGTCGTCAGGCTGTCGTTTGTATGGCGTCTGAGCAGACGCGTGGAGCCTAAACTACTGGGCCGATTTTGACGAAACTTGGTGTACATGTTCAGAATATTCATATTTTGTCGTGAAATCAAGAAATTAATTTTAGCTCCAAATTTGTGGGCGCTACCCCCCAAAAACTCTGAAAAAACGTGAAAAAAAATTATTTCTCGAAAACGGCTCTGACGATTTCGATTAAAAAATTCTAAAATGTAGTCTATTTAATTACGAATCTAACGATATATGTCGTTATTCCGGTAACCTTCTAGTTCCAGAGAAAATAGCTATAGAGAAAATAGCTTTGAACGTGGATACGGAGACAGGCCGGGTTCGATTCCCCGTGGAGGAAAAGTTGTTTTTATTATGAAATTCGAACAACTATTGAATAATAAATAATTGTACCTACGAAATCATGATAACTAATAAATTATGGGATTATGGAAAACACTGGGTTACGTAATTATGAACTCGTCTTTGAGAAATGTCTGAGTGGTCTCAGAACGATTTTTTAGTAGGTAAAATACTGTATATTCTGAGGTACTATAACTATAAATGCATTTTGCTTAGTAGTTATACTAAAAAATTAAATTCCCAATTATTATTATTTTTGTATATAAAACTGTTATACGCCTTTCGCATTTGCCGGCGTGCTTTATGTTTCCTCTTCATCGTCCTCGTCTACATCAATATTTTAGAAGGAGTATTTGAAGAAACGGATATTAAAAGCTATTTTATTTGTAACTAGACCTTTTTACCTGGAAAACGACATATATAACTTTCTGAAAGACGAGTTCATAAATACGTAACCCAGTGTTTTTCATAATTTATTAGTTATCATGTTTTCATAGATACATTTATTTATTATTCAATAGTTGTTCGAATTTTACAATAAAAACAACTTTTCCTCCGCGGGGAATCGAACCCGGCCTGTCTCCGTATCCACGTTTAAAGCTATTTTCTCTGGAACTAGAAGCTTGCCGGAATAACGACGTATATCGTTAGATTCGTAATTAAATAGACTACATTTTAGAATTTTTTAATCGATATCGTCAAAGCCGTTTTCGAGAAATAATTTTTTTTCACGTTTTTTTTTTTAGAGTTTTTGGGGGGTAGCGCCCACAAATTTGGTGCTAAAATTAATTTCTTGATTTCACGTACACATGTATGCCAAGTTTCGTCAAAATCGGCCCAGTAGTTTAGGTTCCACGCGTCTGCTCAGACGCCATACAAACGACAGCCTGACGACGAACAGACATTTTTTAAAGACCTCTTTTTTTGACTCAGTGGTCCTCTAAACGTGTAAATTCATAAAATCTCAAAATCGAATTTTTGAACCATCTCAATACTTTCTTTTTCTATGGGAAAATTACCATGCGCGCTCCCGCTTCTTCACGCTATATCTCTAAAACGGTTGATCGTACGAAAAAAATGTTTATATCCAAACTTGTTGGGAATAGTGTTTTACATAAGTTTTGATATAACTTCTTAAGACCTCAGACTAACCGGAAGCGAGATTTTCGCAAAAAAACTTATTTTCCTGACCTTTGCCCTCCGATATCTCGAGACGCACAAGGGTGAGCATATGAGACTTTTTGGTGCTTCATTAGACCATCAAAACGAAGGTCTATGCAAAAATTCAGCTTGCTTTCTCTCATTCCGCAGATGAAGTCTTATTTCCCTGGACTATTACGGTTTCTAGGTGAGAAAAACTATTAAAAACGGATTATGAAAAGGGATTGTACCAGATGTTCCATACCTCTTAGAAACTCAATCTATTTTACACATTTATTTTTATGTATTTCAGTAATAGTTAAGTTTTATATATCTTTATTAGAAGCTTAAAAAGCATATTGTATCATCGATAATCGATGTTATAAGTGCAAGGTTACAATCTTAGTCGTCATGTAGAAAAAATTAGATTTTAAGAAGAAAATTAGACACTTTTAAATTGTGGTATTGATATTTATCTTAATAGATTTTGAATTTGTATCTTTTTATTACTAACCAATTTTAAAATATGACGTATATGATAATTATATAGTACCTACTGTGTAGATAAAGCAGAAAGAAAAAAAAAAAATAATTTAACTAAAAATCAATTCTTATGTATTGAAAGAGTATGAAATAACACTCAAACTCAGTTTAAGGAAATTATTTCATTATTCTCAACTACTTTTTTAATAAACCAAATTACTGAGAAGTGTTATTTAATATTGTGTTTACGAATATAATACTTCTCTATAACATTGTTTACCTAAAAGTAAACACTCTTTTTTTTCAATTTGTGTAAGAAAGTATAAAAAAATTATACTCGTTTAGTGCTTTTATGTGGTTTTATAATTAAGCACAAAATATATAAATGTTATTACATTTTAAGGCCCTTGTAAAACTGATTGCAATAAATCAAGATCTTTTATTGTGCAAGCGAGTATACATACAATTTTAATTTGTTTTGAATCAAAACTGATTTAATCGATGATAGTAAAATATCTAATCGTCTATCTTTTATAAATGTAATAAATAGAAGATTTCCAGATGTAGAAATGACTTTGCCTCAGATGAACGATTTTTTTTGTTCACCATCTTGACTCAAGGTGGCGACCGACCATTTATGTGCAAAAGTCGACATTCGATATCCTATAAAACTAATTGGACTAGAACCTTGAAATTTTGAAGTTATAGCTTTCTATTGTACTATAAACTAATTTTTTGGAATGGTTTTCTAATCTGCCATTTTGATTCAATGTGGCGGCCTTTTAAGTATTTGAAACCGAGTTCCGCTTACATAATTCTATAGGTCCAAACAACCAAACATATATTTCTAGTGGGATCACATTATTTTATTCTTAATAGGAATTAAGGAGTTATGTGCTTCAATAATTGGTAGACTATTTTAATGAAAAACATTATTTTCTAGACCATATTTCTAGACTAGATCTGATACTAGATGATAAATATTATTCTCTATTTCCGGACTTTCTGACAAATTGTTATTTTCGAAGTCAGTATATACCCTATATATCTTAATTGGTTAACCAGCTATATTCTATTTTGTTCCCAAAGCTTTTATCAGAATCAATATTCATCTATTAATAATCTGTTTCCAGAAATTGTTCGAGGAAGAACGGTATAGCTTAAGGGAATTTGCCCTATTTCTTATCTTATAGTAAGTGATAGCCACGCTTATACAAATTGGATTGAATGTATTCAATATCGCGAAGATATCTCAACGCTCCAATTTCTGACCTTCAAAGCAAGGTTAAGCCAATAACTAAGAAAAACAAGTGATGCTTACTTAAAACCCAATTTGATTTAGTAGTCCTAAGAATTTAAGAATATCTACGACTCAATGGATTTTTGCTTTATTACCTTACTGCATAATAAGAACTTAAGTGTTGGGGAAAATTGAATATTTGGTTAGTGTACTTGGTTAAATATTCTAACTTTCTCTTATCAAAGTAATAAACAAAATGCATGTTAGCTAAGTGTAGTCATTATAAATCCAATATGGCGGACTAGTTATTTCTTAAGCACGCCCATGATATGGGTATCAAATGAAAGGGCTGAGAAGAATACGAATAAAATCTTGTATTAAAAAGGTTTTTAATAAAATTATTTTTCAACATTAATTTCAAGAACATTTAAGGCGTATTATGCCTGAAGAAGTATTTTTAAGATTATGCCACTGCCAGCTGGCATAATCTTATGACAATGTCATTTGTGAACAGCAAAATCAATAGTTGATATGTATAAAGAATAAAGCCTCTTACATCATGTTTTTGAAATAACTAACTACATCCGATAAAATAATATAATAATACCAGCCCATAAAAACCAAGTTTTTATTATAAATCCTTTATATTTTTGCATTTTAGTTCTGAAGGGAAATATTGGTATTCATTCATTTCAATTTTAAATAAATAATTTAAAATTAATTAATTAGTAACATTTAATTAATTATTATATTTGTTACAATGATTTTGTACCGGTAGAGAGTCGAAATGCCAAGATTCAGCAAGATTGGATAATTAATTGAATTTTTATTTATTGTATTACTTTTTTAAATTTAATTATCCCATTCATTTTGAGAAAGATAATTTTTAAATTTAATTAATTAATTAAATTAATTAATTAATTAATTTGTTAAAATGTTGTTTGTATTGGTAGAGAGTCTATGTGCCAAGTTTCAGCTCGATCGGATAAGTATAAGAGGGTTAACTAGCCTTCCAAAAATGTTGACGCCAGGCACCCAGGCACTCCCCCAGGCACCCAGGCACTCCCCCAGGCACCCAGGCACTCCCCCAGGCACCCAGGCACAAAAGTGAAGTTAATATAAAGGATTTAAAAAGTAGAGGACTTAAAGAATTTCCGTGCCGGAATCCCTCAGTTAAGTTGTTTGTTTTTTTCAGTTTGATTCTTATTACAACCTGGTCATATAGGTTCTTAAGAACACTCAGAATCTTAACTTGCTATGATTGACAAAATCAAATACCTGTTTTAAGGCCTCAAACAATCCGTGTACATAAAGTTATCATGAAAACATTATGAGTGCTACTTTTTGATTTTCAAATGCCTGACTTTTTTGAGGAAGTTATAACTATTGGCTTCGGCCGACTCATAGAGCTTATTATGCACAGTTGATTTGTTCATATATAATATTATATAGGGTAAAGTAGGGACAGATGACGCACATTTTTTCTTAAGTTCATGAATCACTATCTATCCATAAGGTTTAGAAGACAAATGAAAGGTGATTTATAAAATTACTATTTCCTCTTCACTATGAAGTGCTTTTTTTTACTAAAAAAGTTAACGTAAGGTATTATTTTACTCAAAATATTACAGCATAACTTTTTAGGGTCTGCTGAAGGTATGGGTAAGACGCCGCATGCGGGTGGGACAGATGCCGCACCTTATTTTAACAGTAATCGGCATACCTACTAAAAACTAACCAAAACCTAAACATTTAGTTACGGATAATTAAGCAATTTTTAGTTCTAAACAAAGCAAAACTAACCCTAAAAATAGCTTAAAAATTTTTGCTTCAAGCTTACCGAAGGTAACGAAAGCTATGTGATCGTTCTGAAGAACGAAAAAATTTTAGGTCTCCGATTTCAAAAATTCCAAGACAGAAATCCGTTTCAGACATCAGGGAACATTTTTGGTTCCGTGTCTGTCTGTCGGTCTGTCGGTCTGTCACACATTTTTGCGAACCACCATATCTTAAAAACTACACGTCCAATTTTAATGAAATTTGGGTGGTAAGTCATACTTAGCCCATTGTTGGTCCCATATAACCAACCATATTTCAACCTTCTGCGCTTATTTATTTATCTTCCAAATGCTCACAAACATACATTTATTTACAGCCATATCTTTAAAAGTAATCATCTGATTTTGATGAAATTTTTATGGTTTGTCGAAAGTAGCCTGCTGATAGCACCTGCCTAATTTCAACCTTCTGCGCACTTCAAATCGTACTAAATTAATATGTCTTATACTACAAAGCCTCATTGCTCACTGACTCACTCACTGACATAAATGTTTACCCACTTCCAGAAGAGCTAGAGACTTGCGGTTTGCGCCATTCGACGCGCAACATCCATATTGTGAACCAAAATAATTATACAAAGCTCATTTTTCCCCCTCCTTCCACCCTTAAAAAAATAAAAATGGCCGACTTGATTTTTAGCTGGTTTTGGGGCTTATTGTAGCTAAACGGTAAGTCGTATTAGAAAATGGATATCACAAGTGGTAACTGATTTTAAAAGATCTACAACTTTAATACTTTGAGTTTTTTTCGAATCATCATCGGTTGTACCTTAGATGGTGATAATTTTGTTATTTTTTTTCCATTTTTGTCGTTGAATGGCCATAGATTCTATAATAGTTGGCCGATCTTATTTCTGATTGGCGTGATTGAATCTCACACTGATGCTCTTTAAATTGAGTATATTTTATTTCATTAGTTCATCCTACTTGCTGAGAACATGAGAGTAAACTTTTTCC
>KZ652699.1:125227-150145 GCA_001010745.2 Gerris buenoi | reverse complement strand
TTGGTCGGAAATTTTGGGCCCAAACCGACTGGAAAAACCCCTTAAGAAACAACTAAAACGATATTTACATTTTTTTACCTGAAGATCCCTTCTAGTCATAAAATAAATCTGTATGATAATCATAATGTGTATATTAATATTATCATACAGATTTTTTTTTTTAATTTATTTATTTTAACCTGTATATGTGTAGTAATCGTATTTTTTTAGTGTTAAAATTTAGGTTAAATTTTAGGTTTAATGTTAAAATAAATAATTTGCTTACTCCTCCTTTTTTTAAAAAACAAGCAGCTATATTTCGCTCTAACTGGGCTTCTTCAGGCTGTTAATACTTTCTATGACATGTCTGATTTAGAATAGAATAAAATATCAATTTTTGTCAGTTAAATAACTTCATTAAAAACACACATAAAACATTATTTCCATACTATAAATTGTTCCGTTAAAATAAAAAAAAAATAAAAAACTGTCAACGAATCCTCCCTGTGAGTTATCCAATGCAAATAAATAAATAAATAAATAAATAAATTTCACCCGAAAACCATTACAAAAGCTGAAGCCTACGCACATCATAATTTGCTTTAAAAAATACAAAAAAAAAATATAGATCTAAGTTGCAAAATATTAAATATTTCTAAGTAGAAATATTAATAATTCAGATTAGAGCACAAAAATCGGAAGCGGTGTGTCTTTGAAATAATTCCAAAATGGCGGCAGATATTAAGGTGTAATATGATGGACTTCTTTATCTAATATAAAGGTATTTTTGGTGTGAATTTAAGTTCAATCGGCGAAATATTTCCGAAATTATTTAGCGTTAAATTTGCAAAGTTAAGAAGTAAATATTTTCAAAATGGTGGCAGTGGCAGATATCTAAACGAAATTCATTAGAAATGTTAGTCTTATAAAGAGGGTATTATTAATGTAAAATTCAGCGGAATTATTTTTTTTATATATATTTTTAAAACTATTTTACCTGATTCAGCAATATGGGCTAATTATAGTTAACCCATATTGTCAATGACGTTAAAAATGTAAGATTTTCAATTCAGCCCAACTGCATGTAAGGACTGATTTTTGTACCATGTTGTTTCAGTTTAAAAATTGTGGGAGTTATATGCATGACAGACAGACAAGCATCCTGCACTCAAATCGTCTTGAAAATACCCAAAACGGATAATTTCGTTGAAGTCTCGGTCTCGGTTTCGATTTTTTTGGGTGAATACAATACTTTTTCCTTAAGGTAAGGAAAAGTAAACATGTCTGATTTAGAATAGAATAAAATATCAATTTTTGTCAGTTAAATAACTTCATTAAAAACACACATAAAACATTATTTCCATACTATAAATTGTTCCGTTAAAATAAAAAAAAAATAAAAAACTGTCAACGAATCCTCCCTGTGAGTTATCCAATGCAAATAAATAAATAAATAAATAAATAAATTTCACCCGAAAACCATTACAAAAGCTGAAGCCTACGCACATCATAATTTGCTTTAAAAAATACAAAAAAAAAATATAGATCTAAGTTGCAAAATATTAAATATTTCTAAGTAGAAATATTAATAATTCAGATTAGAGCACAAAAATCGGAAGCGGTGTGTCTTTGAAATAATTCCAAAATGGCGGCAGATATTAAGGTGTAATATGATGGACTTCTTTATCTAATATAAAGGTATTTTTGGTGTGAATTTAAGTTCAATCGGCGAAATATTTCCGAAATTATTTAGCGTTAAATTTGCAAAGTTAAGAAGTAAATATTTTCAAAATGGTGGCAGTGGCAGATATCTAAACGAAATTCATTAGAAATGTTAGTCTTATAAAGAGGGTATTATTAATGTAAAATTCAGCGGAATTATTTTTTTTATATATATTTTTAAAACTATTTTACCTGATTCAGCAATATGGGCTAATTATAGTTAACCCATATTGTCAATGACGTTAAAAATGTAAGATTTTCAATTCAGCCCAACTGCATGTAAGGACTGATTTTTGTACCATGTTGTTTCAGTTTAAAAATTGTGGGAGTTATATGCATGACAGACAGACAAGCATCCTGCACTCAAATCGTCTTGAAAATACCCAAAACGGATAATTTCGTTGAAGTCTCGGTCTCGGTTTCGATTTTTTTGGGTGAATACAATACTTTTTCCTTAAGGTAAGGAAAAGTAAAAATATCGAACTGAAATAAAACAAAACATCAATCAAATCCCTGTTTACAAAAATATCTAAAATACATGTATTGATTAACATATTATACATAATATATAAAAATAGAAGTCATTAGTTAAGCTTTTTGATGTTACAAATACTATAGCGTTTGAATATAAGTACCTACATGTATTCCCACTTTGTTAACGTAAGTATAATGTATCTTTTAGTTCCTTGATTAATTAATTGTTGCTTATTAGCGAATTTTCGAAGAAAGTTAAGCTATTGCAATGACTTCTAACATTTTTGTAATAAAAGTTTTTGAAACATTTTTTCATGGAAATTCGTTTCAGACCATTCTGAATCAATTCCTAAAATTTAACCTTTTTTTTATGTATGTATGTATATATACAGAGTGGCCACGACAAACTGGCTCACCCACTTATCTCTTTTATTTTTGAAGATAGAGAAAAAATGTAAATGGTAACTCCCCTTGGATTTTCACGTAGTTTAATAGTATGATTTCCATTTTTTTTTTATCTCATAGTTTCGGCGGTATCTCTCTCAAATTTTTCATTTTAAATGGTAACCTATATTTTATATATATTTTTTTTAAAGTATGTTGTTTTTGAAGAAAAATGAGCTTAGAATCAACAAAATCGGTTGAGAATTGACAGAGATATTCAGTTTTTAATATAACAAAAATGCTATCTACCAAATCTAAAAAAAAAAAAAAGAAAAAATGTCTAATTCCGTTTATTTTACTTTGTTTTTCACTTATTTAAGTTATTTGAATGCATTTACTGATCAAAAGTCACACATTTTTCCATTCCATCCAATCCATCAGGAACATCGTTAGCATGACCTCTTTTGATCAGTGTGTTGATAATCTTTCTTTTCTCTACATTTTGTGAAAGGTATGGAAAAAGGGTTTGACTTTTGATCAGTAAATGCATTCAACTAACCTAAATAAATGAAACAAACGGAATTAAGATCATTTCGTTAAATTTGAGATTTTTTTGTTTACTGTATTTTGCATACTAAAATAGCATCTTTGTTATATTGAAAACTGAATATCTCTGTCAATTCTCAACCGATTTTGTTGATTCAAAGCTCATTTTTCTCCAAAAACAATCTACTTTAAAAAAAATAGGTTACCATTTAAAATTACAAAGTTGAGAGAGATACCGCCGAAACTATGAGATAAACATTTTTTTGGGAATCATATAATAAAACTACATGAAAATCCAAGGGGAGTTACCATTTACATTTTTTCTCTATCATCAAAAATAAAAGAGATAAGTGGGTGAGCCAGTTCATCGTGGCCACCCTGTATATGTATATATGTGTCACTCCAGACGATATCTCCGGTTAGGATGCACTTGAAAATTTAAAATGTCAATAATATCAAAAGAAAGGATGAGTTCGTTGGCCAGAATTTTTTGGAGTACATTTAGGGGTCAAATTTTTACATTTTAGGGTCAAAAATAGCATAAAAACTTGTTTTTTTCTATTTTACCCCCCTTTTATATGAAAATATGAAAATAAAAGTGTACATACAAAAATTACTGTACTCTTAAAGAGCTTTCCAACGATGTGCATCTTGAAGGGTAAATACTATTTTGACTTTTGTACCCGTACCCGTGTGTACCCAAACTTTTTTTTTTTTCACCCATCCAAATTCTAAACCAAAATTTTCCTATATTATCATAAGCCAATAATACGCAGATTTCTTTGAAAATTCGCTCATTAAGTCATGGTGCATGACTAGACTTTTTTATTTTTATCTACTTGTTAAAATAATTATAACTATCATCAGTGCTCGATTTCTAGAAATTAAGGTGCCGGAACTGCAACCTACCCTCTCTCTCCCCCCCCCACCCCCTATAGAAGGGGGTCCGGGGGGTCATCCCCCGGGAAAAATTGCAAAAATAAACGTTCAAAAACAGCATTTTAAGCAGTTTTAGACATAAACCCTCACTCTTAGTGTAAATCTTAGTGCCGATAATTTTTTTTTATTTATCAGAGAGAGAGAGGTCCCGGAACGCCGTTCCGCCTCAAATCGAGCCCTGACTATCATTATTTATTTATTTATTTTTATTCTTTGATTCTTGAAAATAATAATAATGATATTCACTACTCTCACTTCTTTTTTTCTCCCTAAAGTTAGGGCAAAATGTTATACGTTACGTTATATCTATTGCGTGGTAATAAAAAATATCATTGATTTTTAACTCTTTATACAAGAAATAAAGGTTTTCTATTATCTTGAAATGTGAAATTAAAAAATTCTTGATCCGATTAATTGATATTTTTAAATAACGACTCTGCAATTTCATTTAAGCATTTAAATTTATATATTTTGCTACAAGCTAAACTAATTTAACTTAAGTGTTGCCTAATTGTAATTTAAGGTTAGGAAGTTATGGGATTGATACAAATTCTTGCAGGAACGTTTAAATACTCTGTGTAAATGTAGGTATTGCGACTCCTTGGAACAGAAGGTCTGGCGTCGCGAGGCAGACAGGAAATGTCGGCGCTTTTTTGATCTTATCTTTCTTATATTATCTTGTCTTCAGATCTGGATATTTTCTCATTATTATATCAAGAAAGTTTCCCCGTATGAAGTAGTGAATCATTTTTCAAATTAATAGTTTTAGTCTAGGATAATTGGGAGGTGCTGGGTGCTGTAATGCAGTGAGGTATTTACAACGTTAGCATAAACATTTACTGACAAACAACATTTTGACAAAATTACTGTTAAAACGAATGTAATACGCCCCTTAATATAAGATTCATCCCAATTTTTGAACCAAAAATCTAGGAAAAATATTACTGCATCGAATATAAGACGCACCGAAGAAAACCGACGACCAAAACAAAAACCGTCTGTTTTCTTTTTTACCAACTGTTCAGACGTCACCATGTCCAGTCTACCATGGATATTGTTGGAATATTGAATCTTTATTTAGATGTAAGGCGCATTTGAATATTAATTTTGATGTAAGACAGACGCCCATGCTGGCAAAGAAGTAGTAAGGTTAGATTTTGAAAATAGACCAGAGAGGTCTATTTGTTAATAATCTAATAGTCTAATTGCCAATAAACAGATATTACATATTATGTACTAACCTTTATGTGGATTGGAAGCCTCGTTTTCCTTTAAATCAATTTAAAATATTATGAAATATATGATTTCACCATACACAAACTTCTGCTTGTCTCAGGTTGAAATTTTATATGCTTGTTTCAATTGTACTTTAGACGATAAATGCGTTTTTTCCTCAATTTTAAACGTTAAATTCCACAAAAAAATGTTTGTCTCATTGAATAAATGAAGATAGCATTTTTTCCCGTCCTATAAAATTCCATTTTTACATTTGAAGCTTACGTTTATGTGAGTGTTGCGCGCGAACGCGTGGGCGGATAACGTTGTCCAACAAACTCGTCCTGGCCATTGGTAAAATTAACATGTGTATTAAATTTAAACTAAATCGTTAAACTTTTACTCAAGTTATCGTCATCGGTCGATTTCGTTAATATAGGTTTCCTGGCTATTATTCCAATTTATATTATTATTATTATTATTATTTTGAAATAATCTTTTTGATTTAAGACCAATAAAAGTTTAATTGTTTATTTATATTATCATTTAACTTTTAGTGGATGACTAAAAAAATAATTACCAAAACATTAAAAACCAAAGGGATATCATGTCAACAAGGTTTAAATGACTATAAATTAAAAATTATACAGAATATTTAAGATATTATAAATATAAATAATATAGAATTATTACAAATTTTATTCAATTATAGGGTATTTGTAACCATATAACATCTTTAAGAGACATTACTCCGTAAAGGAAACGACTAGTTGACCGGCTTTAAAACAAAGGTACAAAAAAACCAGTGTTGACGTATACATATTAACCTTTTTGAAAAACACTTTAAACATATGGGGTCCATTTAAGGACTTTTAAGTGTTTAAGAAGATCTTTAAGGAAAAAAAAATCTAAGATGTTTCTTATGGTTTTTTATCTTTACGCATTCAGAGTCCTAAAAATATGAATGAAGCTCTACTGGGATGTACAAGGGCTACTACAGTGTTAATCCTTTCGGCTTTCCTTCATTGACATATATATATCTCACTACCTAAAAGGGATTTTTTCTTAATGGGTAAATATAAATGGGGGAAAAAAATATAATTTACGAGTGTCAGGTTGTATCGGTGATAGTTTTCCCACCTTTTTTTTCTTAGGATCTAACAAACAACTTATGAATGAAAACAGAAGGAAGGAAGAGGTTTAAAAAAAAAATAGTGTGAACACATGATGGGGTGAACATAAGAAAGGTAGCCGCAAAACACAGAACAAGTAAATACCCTTAGCCGAGAAAAGTAACACTTCTTTTCCATACTTCTTTTTAATATGTTTCTTAATGGAGCACTCCTAAATGCTAAAAGTGTTAATAGATTAATTTTTTTGCCGATGTATACGAAGCGCCACATCCTGTGAACATTAAAGACATCATTTGTAAATTAGAAGCCGCCTTTCTTAAGTTTGAAAAGATAGAAAACCCCGTGCTACGTTAACATAAAAATTATTTCTAAATTAAGAGCTAGAGTCGTTAAAAAGTTGTAAATGTCTTGGTGAATATAACCAGACATAGTTGGTTTTCGGCACTTCTTTAGATTGTTACTCCTCTTGTAATAAAAAGAGAAGGGAGTAACAATCTAAAAAAGGTGTGCTGAATGTTCTTCTATATTGAATGTTACTCCCCTTATAACAGAAATGTGATATTCTTTTGTTCCAAAGTGCATTGGACTAAATATCCCTTTGTGTTAATAGTTATTTAGTCAAAGTCACATTATTAAGAAAAAATATATGTTTGGTAGAGTTTAATGAAATTTCGTTGTTTGTTGATTAAATATACATATTCAATTCGCGATTTACTTGACATTTCTGTTAAATATAAGGCCATAAGGCAAATAAATTAAACTAAATCGGATAATTCTTACTATAAACGTTGTTTAGAATGGATTTTCAATATTACTTTATCAGTGAACTACATTATGTTAGAGCGAAATCCATCAGCTTATTGTCAATATTTTTAATATAATAATTTTTCAACGTTTCATTGGACGAATGAGTTCTTTTTTGAGAACCTCATTTTACTAATTGAAAGTCCTTACTTTCTGATTTTTTTTAGTTCTTTTCTACTTTTAAGTTTAGATGAGAATGCGATCAAAGGTTGTCCATGACCTATCTTTAGATATCTTCCATCTTTCTTATCTTTAGCTAGGATCTGGGCATGTTGAAAAGACATTCCTACTTCTAGGGTGGAAGTAGGAATTGTACTTGTTCAAGGGTGGATGAGATATTGTTATAATCTTGTCTTCCGGGTTTTGTAAACGAGCAATATTTTGGGACAATAATGCTAAAAATGCCCAATACACGATAATATTTATTCGGATATTGCATAACCGAAGGATTGCAAATATAAACTTGGTCCCAAGGGCTTGAATTTACCAAAAATCTTTTTTGAACCATTTTTTAAAAAAATGATTACACTAACTATGTTAGCCTAGTTGATGAATTGCTTGATATTTGTTTGTTGTTTTTGCTTCCCAGAATAACAAATGTGATAGAAGCTTTGTTTTAAAAACAAAGCTTGAAATTGTTTTATGTATTTGAAGTAAAAAATCAAAGACAGATATCGGGCAAATGTTGGTGATGAGGGAATTGTTCAGCTATTCGAAGCTCTGAGACCGAGTCTCGAGACAAAGGGGAAGGGGCTTGTCGACTTGTGATACGGCGAGTCTCCGAGACTTCAGCGGTAACTCTCCGAGACTAGTCTCAGCCCCATGTCCTCTAGTGACTCTAGTATCGAGAGCGAGTCTCGATACCAGTCTCAGATGGACACTTACCTTAAAACTCATAAAATTTAAACCTTATGCGCTTTTTGGTTTTTCTTCTCTTTCTCTTGTACTTAAAAAAAAGAAAAAAAAAGAAACAAGTTTTCATTCCCTTTTGCGATATTTCAACCCCAATTAGGTCATTATCATGCTTACTAATTGTTCTTATAGAACATCCAAAGGGATCTCCTACTTAAGATTGGTGAATAAGTAATTTCAATGGCACTCAGTCGAAGCCCTTCTCTAAAATCTGAATTCTCTTCTAAATAATGCGTTACTAAGACAAAGGGATATTTAGTCCAAAAACTTTTGGACAAACAGTGGATGGGGTTCTGTTAATTAAAATTATTTATAAAAATAGTCTTTCCAACACCAAAACTGATGTCCTCCATCTAATTTAAATAAATATCCCAAATAACTTTAGACCTTTAATTTTACTTCATTGGAAGGGATGAGTGTCAGTTCTCCTCACACTATAACGTCGACGATAACTATAAATTTACTTAAATTAAAATTTTTAACAGCTACACTCTCTTAATAAATTATAACATTATTTTCATTTCTTTTTTTCTTTTATTGTTTATTTACCTTAATCCTTTGACCAGAACAAGGTTTTGGTCCACTATTCATAATAGGGCCAACCTATTATCACCCTCAGATCTATAAAGACTATGAAACGACCTGGCGCCAGCTAACTACATTCAGAAAATTTATTTCCACACCCCACACCTCCAGAACTGTCTTAGCTCCGGAAGGTCTTAATAGCTTTTACTCTCATACACAGACTATAAAGTGAAAGAAAACTGAAATTTGACTTTTTGTTTATCTATAACATCCCTTGGACACTGGTCGGGAACTCTGCCAGTCTACAGACTGGAAATGTTTTTATTGAAATGAAAGAGGATTCTTGTCCGTAACGTTTATTCAACGCTTCTTCCCGGTTTATTACAGAAGAACGCATTTATTTTTAATTTCACCAGTGTTGCTTCTGTTGCTTGTTTGTTTTCCTTGTCAAATATTATAATACATTTTTAACTCACTTCTAAACTACTTAAAGCTCTAAAATGTTTATGATAGTTTTACTTATGCTGACAATGACATAACGTTATAATGTTATTAACCAAATCTTTAAATTTATAATCTTACACTTAAACGTAAAACTGTGTGTAATTTTGCATAAAGATAGAGACATATCAGCTTGGTGCCTTGGTGCTGTACAACTTTGAAAGAGTTGCTCTCTAGAACCACATCTTCATTAATAAATAAAATAACGAGAAATAACACAATAAAAATTAAAAAAAAAAAAAAAAAACCATTGAAGAAATAACACTAACGTCTCTTCACGTAAATTGAAATGACAAAATTTGTATCATAATTTCATTTGAACCATATATTCAAAAGTGAATATTTAAAAATATTTCAAACTTCATTTAGCATCCACAGGAAAGAGGAATAAAAATGGACATTAGCCGTTACCTAATGCTATGACATTTTATCTATCTATGACATCAGATTATGATCTAGGATATTAACTAACTATAAGAAGCTCATTATTTCTCTCTAGGCATCACCTTTTATTTTATTTTTTCAACTGTCAACGGTCCTTATATTTAGGATCTCAGATTAAAGAATCGGTATTAAAAATATCAATCAGTTTTAATACATTTTCATCAATAAAAAAATATGAAATAAGGAACAAAATAAATAGACACTAAATAAAATAGACTATTAGGCCAGGAACGAATGATAAGAACTACACAATGTGTGGAACCTCATCGTCCCAATATCAAATGAGAACGCTTTTTTGTTCGTAAAATGAACAGACAGGTGGTGGATCGCCACGAACTGTTCGCACGAGCAGTTCCTTTCGGCGCTCCACAATCCATAACCACTTCCTAATCATCAGATCTAGTGGCTTAATAAATATTTACGGGGTTTTAGGTGCCTTTGTAGTTAAACAATAATCAGACGTATGGTTCTTTAAGTTACATTTGGTGTTATTAATTCCCACACAATCTCTTAGATCTACATTATTAAAGCTCATGGAAAGGAATAATAATTTCTGTAAATTTAATTGTAACCTCAGCAAATAGCTGATTTGATATAGAATATAAATTCAAATTTACAATATTCTTTTATTATGTATATCTTATATTATTGCGTATTCTTTAAAATTGTTTACATATATCTTACATACACAGACTTTCTTATGATTATTTCTGTAAGTGAAAATTTGTCGCGGGCTGCATATAATTTACCCATTTTATTCAGGTTTTACTATATTTTTTCACCTTTCATTGCGAGTTTAATCTTTTACCTCCTAATTGAGGTCCTTTATCAAGAGACTCCTATGTTTTCCTCTCTGTTCGAGAGTATCTCTGCGTTTGCTCTCAGTTCTGTTATATATAACCTATTTATGGACGGTAAGGACTGCCTGGGTGGTACAAGGTGAGGAAGCATACGTCACAGCATCCTTTAAACAAGGGCTTAAGAGTTTTGAAGCAGCTTGTCGGGTGGGCCTGCTAATCCCACAGCTATAGTTCACTGTCTCCTGTATTATATAGGGGAGGATTAGTCCTCACCATAAGGGTTTCTTCCTCTACGTCGTCACCACTAAAGCACCCCTTTTGAACTTCCTGGACCACACAATCCTTATCCTTTGTACACTTGACATTCAAAGTCCTCGAAGTTACACAATTGTGTGGCTCTTGCTCTTTTGTAAACGTTATTGCCATAAATATTTGTTTCAATATGTTTATATATGTTATTTTTAAACATCAAATGGTTAACTTTGTGTTTAAGCTTCCTCAGAATCTTAACAACCATCTAGATTTTTCGATATTCATTTATTAATAAATATTTATATTGGATCTAAAAGTTATGTTTTTTTAAAACATTAATTTTTGCAATGATATATTGATTAGAAACATATTAATCAGCTACTTTTGTCTATAATCTTTCGAGTGTCGTGCTATTTCTATTATCCTTAGATTTAAATCTACTGTAATTTTTTATTGGGGTTTGGGTCCAAAAATGTTGATATTTTTCATTGAAATAACACAAAAATATCATTTTACATACTTTAGGTGCTATAGATCTTAGTTTTGTTGGCAATGAGTTACATGAAAAAGGAAATAGTCCAGTGACTTTCCTTTCGGCTGGGGATTAGGCTAAAGGATGATATCGAATCCACCCGGGAAAAAATAATTACATTTCCAACATAAATAAAGAAATGTCATTGTCATTATTTAGAAAAAAAGGTGAGTTTGATATTATACTTTATGCAATGGTGTACGAGTATAATATTAAACCCACCCTAACAAAGATATAATTATGAAAGGATAAAATTTCCCTTTATTAGTGTGTAAAAAATGGGTGGTTCTAATATAATACTACATACTACATACCATGGCGTAAGAGTATGATATTGACCCTCACCCAAGCTTTATTCTATAAGCTCGTATTCGGGATTCTAGAAAGGCTTGGAGCTTTAAGCTTTGACTAGGGCAAAATAAAGGGGGAAATTATAAGGGTGGTTCTGATATAATACTGTATTCAATAACGTAAGAGTATGATATTGACCCCACCTAAATGTTTAGTATCTTTAATAAAAGGGTGACCTACTGATGCCGTACTATATACGATATATACTATATACTCGAACAAAAGTGTAGGAATGTGTAAAAAATGGGTGGGCCGGATATAATACTGTATATACGTATACAATGGCGTAAGACTATGAAATCAAACCTACCAATGCTTCATTTCCTACGTTCTTAATCGGGAATTTAGAAAGGCTTGGGGTTTTGAGAAGGGCACAGTACATTGTATGTTATATAGTATTATGTCAAGCCCACCCTTTCATAATAAATAGTAAAATATTGAGTTGGGTTTAATATTAATATCATACTCTTACGCCATTTTATGTTTTATAATATCATCCCCCTTATACCAGAACCATGAATGTGCAAAGTTTTATATTATCTATGTGCATAGTTTTATATTATCTATGTGCATAGTTTTATATTATCTGGGTTTATTAATTAGCTATTTGGACTTGTTGTAATCTATGTTGTGCCAGAACCCCGAATTCGTGCCTGAATTGTACCAGCTGTTATTGGCTATGGCAGTTTGATGAATGTGAAATACAGAAACAATAAATGTGCAGACTAATAAGCTCAATACCATGTTGCTGTACTTAAAAAAAAATCATGAAAATAGAATAGCTGAAGTATGGTCTGAAATGCTGAATATGGATCATAAACTTTAAAACGCCGTTTCCAACAATATGGAATTTGCACATTCATGGTTCTGGCATAAGGGGGACGATTATATCAAACACCCTGTATTTTTCGCCTTTTACTTTACCCTACGCCCCCTTCTCAATGCCCAAAGCCTTTCTAGATAGGTTTGATATCTTACACTATTTTACATAACATTTTATCTAACCCACAAATATTTTAAAATATTGACATTGACGTTTCTTGGTGAAGGGCCATTTTTTTGTTTGGTTTAGGATTTTTTTTTTTGTTTTAATTTTCTAGGTGCGTTTCATATCAGACTTTAATCGGGGTTTATTCATTTCTTGATTCCGCGTCAAGTTATTATTTTTTTCTGAGCAATCACAATACCTTATCATATACATTACGTATATGAGAATGAGAAAGTAAAATAAGTGAGAAGCACCAACGACCGACGGATACTAGATATTCATAGTTTTTCATCGCCCTATATTTTGTTAACCGTTCATTGTACATANTTTATATTTTTTGCCCTTGCAAAATTTAGCTTTGCCCCCTCCCATCTAGCCTTTTGAGTTGCGCCCCCAAACCTCTTGCGCCCCTGGGCACGTGCCCATCGTGCCCCTATAGTTAAATCAGCCCTGTTTATTATTAAATAATATTATAATAATATGCTCTTATTAACAGGATTCTTTCATAATAAATATTTTCTCTCAAAATAAATTTAAAATTTAATATTTTTATCTTTATCAAATAGCAGATTACAGTTTTAAGGGAGAGTTATATTTACAAGAGGTTTCGTCGATTTTGTAGAAAATATACAAAAGGAAGTCTCTGTATTCAGTCTAAGATGTTTTATCCTCTGCTACCATCAACAAAAATTCGAGTAAAGTGCTTTCTAAGGAAGTGTAAAAGTGATGTGTGATGTTTCGGTCGAGTGAAGCAGATGTTGTGATCGCGTGTCATCGCCCTTCTAATTCTAAAAGTAGCTAACTTGAAGCTGCTTTAGAGACAGGTTAACAACAGTCGGATGTCTTCGTAGTAATTACTCTTAGAAGAAAAACAGGCTTAAGCAATTAGAAGCATGTCTTTTAATAAACATTTGAAGAAGGCTGTGTGGACATAGAAAACTTGGACATTAAACGGCAGGCTAAGTCTTGAAACCGATAGCTTTCGGCAACTACATGACATTTATGGGTTTCTTCGGTTAAACGCTTTTAAACGTCGACGTACAGTGTGTTGACGTGAAGTAAGAAGGGGCAGGTAGGAAATGCCAGATGGAAGAGTCGTGTCCCTTTTTCAGCTCCACTGTGGGGGACAGGCGACATACCCAGTGTCGGCCTTTCAGAAGTACGCTAACAGCAGCTAACTATATCTTCTCCATCTGGACCAGACTAGCTCTGTATTTTTAGCAATCCTTTTTTTTATAATCGTTAGATAAATATCATTGCAGCGTTTTATAAAATGTTATTTTTATAATTGTATTTTAACAATCGGGGATCCGTTTTTAAGAACCACAGATGTCAGATTTGATTTACTTTTGGCTCGGAAATATTTTTTTTGATATATGTTCAACATTTGTAACGGATTAAAATTATAATATTTTATTTTAAAGATTTATGATGGGTTCACGGCTCATCGGTTAGATCGTGAGCTGGAAGCTATGACTAGTCGATCTTAGACTAAAACCGTGCTGCCGTCTTCAAATTTAAATTAAAATAGATATTATATTATGGTTTACATGAAATAAACCAAAACATCGTGTGCGTTTGTTATCAAATCGTGTATAGTGTATACTACAGTAGTGTATCGTGTATAGTGTACCGTTCCCAGTTTTTTCTTTTGCAAATTGATTAATAATATCACACAAATTTAAGCTATAAAAATCATTTAATTTGCTCTGTCCCAAAAAAGAACGTAAATAATTTTTTGTTCTTTTCCATGCTAAAAGGATCTTTCGCCGCTGCAACCTGTAGAGGCAATAGTTAAAAAAATGCGCAGAGCTATGGCCACGTTAGGAAATTTAGACTAAATTTTCAAGTCGATTATTGTCTAAACTTAGTTCCACAGTAGATATATTTTCTTTATTTTCCAATAAATGTACATGCTTTAAATATAGGCACTCCACAAACCTAATATAACTAACACCAATAAAATTGCCGCTCTCTAAAGGCGCCTCAGGACCATAGTCCATTTAGCCCTATGGTTAGGGTGGCCCTGGGTTGGACATCGTAAAAATATGTTCTATGCTGAAACTCACCATTTTGCGGAGGGGCTCCGCCCCTTGCATCCCCCCATCGATAATTATTTACTGACAACGTCCGAAACTATAAAACATGGAACATGCTTTTTCAAATGTCATTTCGGGTAGGAGGGACTTGGACAAACCTATGGTCTCGCAACTTTATATTCGAGACTAGACTAGAGCTATGATCTCACAACTTTTTACATGAGACTTGGAATTTTTTTTTATATAAAATTGAAGTATAAAAGTATAAACTGTTCATTTTACCAATGCCCAGGGAAAGTTCGTTGGAAAACGTTAACCGCCCAAGCGTTCACGGGCAACGCTCGCGTAAACGTAAGCTTCAAAAAGACGGGAAAAAATGTTATTATGGAACCCTGTTACTTGACTTGTTTTGTTTATTGTTGCTATATGTCAAAAATGACACTTGCTTTTGTAAATATCGAAAATATAATATAAAATATAAAATTGATCTGTGCTGACGCTTATTTCAATATATTAGGTACATTATTATATTATACTATTTCAATCCAACATCCTTTAACAAACATACTCTTTAACTATAAACTCATCATGATCAACTTTTTTCTTCTATTCAATATATATTTATAGTAAGACGCTTGCGCTTTAATAGTACAAATAATGATTTTCTTTTAATTTTGCCTTAACTCTTGCTAGGTACGAACAGTTCGTTACTTTTAATTTTGTCTCTTTTCTAACTCCGCCATGTATAAGTAGTTACCAATGTATAGGGTAAAGGCACCTAATATGGCACAGTGGGTATTCTCTTGAACCAAGAGCTAATTTCTGTCAGCGAATGAGTCAACGAAGTAGTTATACAGTACAGTAGTGCCGCTAGGGAGATAGTAATATATATCTTAAACTCCTCACCTCCTCACCTCCTCACCGTTATCACAATATTCAGCCATTTCCCAAACTTAGTGTCAACAAAAGTTTATAGTGATTCCTTTTGATCGTCCAAAACTAATGTAATGTAAGTACTTAACTAATATATGTTTACAGATATACATTCAGTATATTGTTTAGATTAAGGTGCACCCATCAGTTTTATGTTTTCAACTCATTGTTTATTTTGTGGAAGAACTGATGTGAAAAACGTGGTTCCCCCAAATATGGCATATGAAATATTCCCAAATAAGACCTATGCCATAATATTATAGTGCCTTTACAACGATGCGATCTAATATTCAGCATACCAGGGGGGCCTGGTTAGCCCGGCGCAGAGAGCGCTTGCCTTTCGATCAGGCTAGTAAAGCAGCATCGGGCATGGTTAGTACGACGGGGGAGTCCACTTGACCTTGAGCTCTGGATTCAATTCCCAGACCAGGCCCTCCGCTCAATGTCCACCCAGCATTGTTTAAATAAATGGGTAGCTGCTCGTAAGAGTAGCGCCACCAGGTTTCGGCCTGGAAACCATGAAATACACTCTCATTTCGATTTATATCGAATGAGAGTCATGGTTAACGACCATACACTTCACTCAAAATGTGAAGAAGTTAGGTTCCTAACCCGGGTTTGTTCAATGGGCCCACCTACGTGGCCTGCGTCTTCGGGCGTAAAAGCCCCCCGGAAAAAAAAAATATATATATAAATATATATTCAGCATTTCATAGATAAAAATATTCATTTCTTATAATTACAATAGATAACTATTTTACTTTAAAATACGGGGATAAAAACCAGATCATTGCTGTGAGTGCATACTAGGGCTCCATGGTAGGCATGCCATATTAAGGGGCGACAATTTTTATCATCGTTTTTAGTTCACAATTCTTAGAAGTCTTGTGTTTAATATTTAGTCATTGTCGTTGGCTAATTATTCTTAAGTAGTTAATCTATAACTTGGATTTTTTTGTGCTGCAAAATTCGCTATTTGGGGGCGTGAAACCTATTGCCGAAAAACACTATGCCATATTTGGTGCCTTTCCCCTACTCAATTATATAAAAATAGGGATNGGGGGGGGGGGGGGGTGGAACCTATTGACGAAAAACACTATGTCATATTAGGTGCCTTTCCCCTACGTACTTAGCAGTGTGATTTTATAATTTATATTTAATGAAAAATGTAAGGAACTTCGTTCCTACCGCGTCCGGCGACACCACAAGCATTTTTTTTAGAAGTAGGGGCTTGATACGCAAAGGCAAGCTATGAGCTAAACGATTTCCTGTGCGGACAAACGGGAAGCCTAAGTTTACAGTCTTCGAGCGCAACAATCAATAAAACTCAACTTTCATTCAGCCCAGACTCATTCAGCCAGACTAGTGGCCACCCAGCAGTCCAGACGTAAATCCAAGTGATTACTCTATCTGGGGTTGATTAGAACAAAGAGTGTACGTGGGAAGGAGAATAAAGGACGTTGATGAACTTCGAAGGAGAGTCTTCGTGCCTGGGATGATATACTAGAAGAATCCTGCGTCAATCAACTATCGCAAGGGGCCATATCCCTCTATAGAAGGGGGTATAGGTTGTCTCAAATGAACTTGGAGGACGTATTGAACCTACAACAAGTAAATCTGTAATAGATGGATTGTTTTTTGTTTTTGTAATTTTGATAAATATCCAATTTTTACTTACATTTATTTTATCAAAACTGGCAAAATTGTCGTTGTCCTGGCGGACAACGACTTTTTTTAAGACCCTTAATTCAAATAGTCATTGCATGGCTGACATTTCTTTAGATTGTTACTTCCCTTACCAATAAAATAGAGGGGAGTAACAATCTGAAAAGTTCCGCGTGGCTTTCACCCAAAGGTTCTTTAGAAATAGATATGAAATTTAAAGTTAGAATGTAGTTTTCAGAACCCGCAAACCCCATATCTCTATCTTTTACAGAAGCTGAGCTAAAATGTTCAAAAAAAGTGAAGTTTTTTGCCCATCCTGTTCATAATTTTACGTGGAGAGACTTTTCCTTCTACCTCCTGTCTTGTAACAGTACATTCGCTAATTAATTATACCTACCTTCGAGGTCAATAATCTTCAGATTTTGAATATGCCTCCGTTTTAAACCTCCTGGGAGTAAAAAACAAGTCCAGATATATCCTCAATTTTTTTTTTTTTTTTACCTAGACAGTGAAAATCTTACCAAAGATCTGTTCTCATATTGACAATTCGATATTAGTACATTACGCGTCTAGTGCGGAAAGTAGCATTTTGCATGCCAGCGAGGGTAGTAAAACCACACGAGCAAAGCAAAATGCAATTTTCGCACTATTTGAGTACCGTACTTACATAATCACTTACATCACTCATTGTTTTTCACTAAGAACTCGATATAAACAATTAATTTAATTAAACAAAGAGCAAGTTAGTTTCAAAATGTAAACAAACACGCTAGTCGTGCGTTAAGGTGAAGAATTCTTCTTTTTTTCTGCACTAGAGCGGAAAAAAAGAATA
The DNA here is from genome assembly GCA_001010745.2 of Gerris buenoi. Lineage (NCBI taxonomy): Eukaryota > Metazoa > Arthropoda > Insecta > Hemiptera > Gerridae > Gerris > Gerris buenoi. The sequence goes on along the minus strand of KZ652699.1, from coordinate 132,175 downwards.
ATTATGAACGCGCATGCGCAATGATTATAACTATGTATAGAATCACTTTTTACGCATCTAAACAGATAAAATGTTCATATTTCGTATCAATCGTAGATAAAGAATATTTTATAAGCCTTGGTATTCATTCTAGGTTATAGGTAAAAAGAAAAATCACAAATATTGTTTTCTTTTTTCGAGCAAATATTAATTTATTTATATTCAATGAATTAATTAAATTACAATCAATTAATTAATTCACTAAAGTAACATTATATAATTAACCTATTGTTTACATTTATTTAATTTTGACAATTTAAGTACACATTAATTTATTTAAATTTAGCTCACAGTTAAACTCTTTGGTTTAGTCATTACATTTTAATACAACCAATGACATATAATACATTTGGTATACTGATTTATTAAAAAATAAATAATTTAATACAAGAAATGAATAAAATATATATTATCCAATATNTTTTAAAATTGTTAAAATATATTATAATATATATATTTTTTATGGTTGAGGGATAAATTACTGTGGTTAGCCATTCATTATATATTTTTATGAATGGTATATTAATCATTATATCATATTTAAGGGCGTTAAACCAAAAAAATAAAATGAAAAAATATACATAATTTTTTGGGTTTCCTTTAAAAAAAGCTTATCTTAATTGCTTCTGTAACACTCAGAAAAATTTTTGTTTTAACTAAATTTTTTGATTTGTAGCTTCAGATATTAGTATACTGGACACAAATAGGCTTCTACGAACTTTTCAATTCTCGCGTGAAGAAGAAAGTGGATAAAAATTAATAAATAAGAATAAATATAAAATATCCGGTTTTAGATTTTGGTTAATGAGTAAATCTAAATTGGTACTCAGGGGTACGGGGTACAAAAGATAAAATAGTATATGCCCTTCATGATGTATGTCGTTGGAAAGCTCTTTAAGAGGAACCACAAAATGTGGCAACTTCTTCAAATTGGGCAAATAAAATCTTTACAAATGCAATTTTCAGTTATCAATAAATAATTATAATAAATAAATAATACATTTTATCAACTTAAAGTCTATAATTAATACAGCAAAAACAAAATAAAAGGCATATTTGATTCACAGTCCGTATATTTAAAATAAATTTAAAAACTTAAAATAACAATAAAATAAAGTATTGCAATTATCTAAATCAAAGTTTATTTAAGCTTTGGAATTTATCTATTAAACTTTACATTTAAATAATATTTATTTTCTAAATTGAGCCTTAATTTTTATTTAAGCTAATTAAGCAAATTTCAAAAAAATAATTATACTCAGACTTTTTTACTTTATTTATCTTCAATTATAATAATTAATAATTCGTAAACAATGAAAAAAAAAAAAAAAAAAAAAAAAAATACTAAAAATGTTAAGGCACTTATTTATTTAATAGTTATATTTACAGTAATTTCTCTTCATTATTAAATTTATGTAAAAATAGTTCCAACTTTTTTATAATTTTTGTCATTTATTTATTTATTTTTTTTTTAAATATGTGTAAACATAATAAAAAAAAACATTATATTTTAGCTGCAGGAAAAAAAGAGTAGATCAATAGAGGATGGTGATATCTGTAATTATTGTCAAATTACAGTATTATTAAACAAAAAACATCAGCCCAAATTATCCAAAGTAATTCATGTATTATTTTTTTTATTTTTATTTTTTTTTAATAATAATTACAATGTTTAAGATCAGTACAAAAAAGTTTGGTGGCTAGGGTTGATAAATCTAGATTTTCCTAAAGAAAACCGTATTCGAGGAAACCTTATTCGATATTTGAGATCTATTCGGACATTTTGCATCAAGGAATTATTCTTGAGAGAGTTGATTCTGATCCAATGAGATCAAAATATCGGAATAATAAGATCAAAATATGGGAATAATAAAATAAAATAACAGAATTCCTACAATTACTGACGTGGTCTTACCTGAAAAGATTTAGATTTTAGATTTATTATCTAAATTAAAATTGTACAGTATAATCCAGGTATCTTACGACAGTAAAATATTCGTTGCCGGCCCCTTCTTAAATAAACCGATTTATTTAAAAATTAATTTAAAGTTTAATTATAGATAATAATAAAATAGGTGTACGTCACATAATACTGCATATATAGAACGTAGATGTGTATGTTGTATTTACATAAAATGCGTTATTTTAAAAATTTTTAATTATATTAACATAAATGCGAATGAATATAAAAAAAAGTTTTCATAATTATGAATTTAATCAAATTATAATTTGCATATGAAAAAAAAGAATCTAATCCAAAAATAATTATTAGTTAAATGGTTATGATTTATGATTAAAAAAAATATAAGTAAATAAATATGTAATATAGTCGATTAGCCCTAGACTATTAAATTAGTCAATTCAATGTCAGGTTGTTATTGTAGTCTTCATAGGATCAATGCCTATTATTGTCCTCGATACAATGAAAACAATGCCTGCTTTATAAATTTAAAATAATTGATATAAAGAATGACATTGGCAAGTCTATTGTTAGTTAGTTACCTAGGCAAAAATCATTGGCAGAAATATTCAGTGGTGTATGACGGTGGTGCGTGAATTGCATTTGATCTGACCCTATCGATCTGGCGTCCGCTCTTCATCATTTTTCTTATAGGAAAACGAAATCGGATAGTTTAATCTTTATTCTTAAACTATTTTAGGTGATTTTCAGAGATCTAGGGATTGTTGAATCGAGCTATTTCTTTCTTTTAGATGTTATTTTCAGAAGTACTTGATGTAAAATAGTATTGTTTGAATTAATTTATGGTTTTATTGATATAATATAGGGAAATATTAATATGACATAAAGCAGTTATTTTTTATTGAGCTGAGCGGAGCGAAACTCTTATACACTTTACATTTAGTTGGACACATACTTCTCCTGAACAGCTGAACCGATCCGCACAAATTTCGGCACGATCATAGTGACCAACCTCAGGAAGATATAAATCTAAATTGGTACTCAGGGGTACGGGGTACAAAAGATAAAATAGTATATGCCCTTCATGATGTATGTCGTTGGAAAGCTCTTTAAGAGTACAGTTATTGTTGTACAGTTATGTTCACTAATGTCATATTTTCATTTAAAAGGGGGTGAAAAAGAAAAATATGCTTTTTAATTAAAAAAAAAAATAGAAATATTACTATTTTTGATCCGATTTCAGCTTTTCATAAATAAAATGTTTATTGTTAATTAGCAGCTGTTTAATGGCTGTCAATTATGCACGCTCAGCCTTATATTGCAAGCAGACAACTGCATTGCACACCTAGTATTTCTTTGCCACAGCAAAACTTGTAATAATCACGTATTACAGTCAAACAATATTAGTGTTGCGGTTTCATTTTTAGGATTTGTAGATAAATCGAATACCTTTGTAATTTTTTGGTTGTCTGTCTATCGTTAAGGCACCTGATCTCGGAAAGTACCTAACACAATTAATTTTAATATTCGAGATAAAGGGAAGCGCTAAAAAATCATCCCTCAAAAAAAGGGTTGAACTTTTTTTTTTTTAAAAATGCGTCATGGGGGGAGTTAACTGAAAGGGTAGGACGCCCTGAATACAAATATATATATTTGGTTTCGTTTGTATTTAATTCATTTTTGCATTATTGCCTTAAGGGCTGTCGTATCTCCCCCCCCCCTCTAATTTTTTAAGATACCAATGAAAAAAAATGTTCAATTAAAGATACTGACGCGGTCACACCGACTTTCTTATGACGATTTTTCGAATTCGGAAACATAAAAAGATATAATATGTAGGTACTGACATTGTACTTAAGTTAACAAATTTGATTACTTTAAACTACAAAGCAGCTTTCAGCCTTCAAAAGACCATCATCAGTGCCGGAATGGGGAAGAAATTGAGGTAAGGTACATACAAACAATTGATAAATTAAAAAGTAAGTCTACTTCATCTTTTTAAACTTTTCAATTGTTTAGTATAACTCTATTTTTACTATTTCCGGCACTGATGATAGCTTTATGAAGGCTGGAAGCTGCTTTGTAGTATAAAAGAAATAAATAAGTCAGTTTTACGTGGGATTATTCCTTAAGATGGCCTCCATAGAAGCTCCTCTATCTATGTTAATCGTTCTTCAGAACGATTAAAATGCTTCCGATATCTACTGCAAACTCGAAAGATTAACTATTATTTTAATCAATAGTTTAAGTAATCACAGAAATAGATTTTATTTATTAGATTATTTATTTTAATTATTATTCATAGTTATAGTTATTGTAATAGATTATTCACAATGCCTTTATTAACAAGCCTGCAATTCTTATACTTGTACTCTATTTCCAACCACTATTAATATCTATATACTTTTACTAATGCATCACTATTTTTTCCATCATTAATAAACTCCATTCTTCCTTCAAATATTGTACACTCAATTTAAGTTAGAACTCTAATTATTAAAAAAATTTGTCTACTTTTTATTTTTAATTTAGAATAAATCTATTATTAAAAATCCAGTATTAATAGTACCTCGTTAGAGATATTCCCCTCTTGAAAAAAACTTACTATTATTATAATAATGCATACTGATTCATTTTCATATATATCTTCTATTCATATGTTCACACCTGTTCTAAAAATTAATCATTTTTATTTTTTATGTTTTTTCTCGTATCTATTTATTTTTATTTTTATCTATTCAATTCGAAAGTATCGTTATCCCACAAAGTGAATGTAGGATATCATTAAAGCAAGAATGAGATATTCATTTTCTAAACAAAGATCCATACGCCTTTTTAACAGATGATCGCAACACATGAACTAAACATACACCATATATACATATATATATATATATATATATATATATATATATATATATATATATATATATATATATATATATATATATATATATATATATATATATATATATATATATATATATATATATATATATATATATATATATATATATATATATATATATATATATATATATATATATATATATATATATATATATATATATTCANTTTTTTTTTTTTTTTTTTTTTTTTTTTTTTTTTTTTTTTTTTTTTTTTTTTTATAAAATGCTAATGATTTTGGCGTTGATAACTATTATAGTTTGTTTTTCGTGGTAACCAACTACTGAGTTTCGGATTTTTAATTTTTTATCTTCTATTTCTTTCCAGCTCCAGATATCTTTCAACTTCTTTCTTACTCTTTAAGCTTCTTATACTAGCTCTAAGAGAAAACATGTCAGCCAAAAAATTTTTTTTTTCTTTTCTAATTCTATTTCTGGGTTTGGTGAGGTTCTTACTGACGGAGAACATTTATTTTTCTGTTGCCAGAAAGCCGTGAAGAGAAAGGAAGTAGCTTTAGGTTTACTAATCCAGTTCATTAATTAGATCAGCTACGCTCCCACCTGGAGAGAGAAAATTAACCATTATATTTTTTTCTTCTTACTGATTCTGATGATTTGGTTTCTTATTCTGAGTTCAATCTTCTCCAAGAATGAAATAGTGATAGAGTAGTTGATAAAAGCTTATATGTTGATACTATCTTTTTATTTTTCCTTACAACCAAAAGGTAAAAAGTATCGTTTTCACCCAAAAAATCCAAAACCGAGATCTTAACAGAATTATCCGTTTTTGGGTGTTTCTAAGACGATTTGAGTGCTTTTAGCTAGATATCTATCTGTCTGTCTGACTACTTAACTTCTTCAGTATTTAAGCTAGAATGTTGAAAATTGGTACTTCTTTAGGTTGTTACTCCCCTAAGTTTTTTTTAGAATATAAACGACTGATTAAATAACTATAAAGACAAAGGGATGTTTTACCAATGTAGTTTGATACACAGAAGTATCACACTTCTGTTTTTGTAACAGGAGTAACAGTCTAAAGAAGAACATTCCGTACACCATCTTTAGATTGTTACTCCCCTCTGATCTTTTAATATGAAGATTAAAAATCTTTAGAAGTGCCCTAAAATCAGTCCTTGTATATGTAGTTGTGCTGCCCAGAAAATCATAAATTTATACTTCATTAAGTTGTTTTGCTTAGCAAGTAAAATTTTAAAAATCTAAAAAAAAAAATCGATTGCGCTGAACTTTGCACTAATTGTACGTCTTTATAAAACAAAAATGTTCAATGAATTTAGATATTTTGAAAATATCGACTATTAACTTAACTAAAAATTTAACGCTTTATAGTTTCGGAATTATTTCGTTTATTGAGCTGAAATTTGTCCCAATTATGCCTTTCTACAAGACAAAAATTTCATATTTCAAGTTAATATCTGCCACAATTTTGGAATTAATTTGTGGGGAAAGTTTTAAGACGACCGCGTTTGATTATAGATAGGTACATATTTATAATCTAAATATAAACAAAACATTTATTAGTATTAGACTAACTTTGCATTTTGTTTATTTTAAGAAATGCTTTGTTTACGTTTGGACAGGAAAGTTTTGTTAGTTTATTGAAGTTTTTTAAGCATACTTCAGTGAAAGTTTATACAGAGTATTGGTTATGTAATACAAATTTAAGTGTAACATACATGAGTGAATGCGTCAGTTTTTATGCTCTTTAGACTTCAATGATAACTATGGTACTAAAAATGTTACCTATCTCCAATTTTTAGCACTAATCTAATTTTACATTGCAAACAAGTGTAAGTTCTTTGCTAAAATGTCATACGCGGGTAATCTGAAAAGTAATTTTAATGGAAATTTAATGCTCTTTCTAATGGTGAAAACCACAACTCTAATTACTTTCTTGTTTTTAAGTTATTACGCATTTTATTTAAGACAACAAATTTATCGAAAAAATCGATACATCGAAATATCTCGAAAACTATTAAGAATTGCATAAGGTATACTCTTATATACCTTTATTCTGTATATCTCATTAAAACTGGGTCATCCTGAATATATATATATATATAT